>LOND01000370.1:11916-27633 GCA_014220965.1 Paragonimus kellicotti
ACATGATGAAGAGCTCTTAGAGGGGGCCGAGGAATACGAGCAAACGTTATGCCAACTAACCATCTGGCTTATTCCGGATAAAGTTAGTCATTTCATGTTGTCTCCAACCTAAGTCCCTCTTTCTTTTTAAAGCTTTAGTATGCAATGCACCCGTACGACCAGTCTTCCTACAACGTTGCGAAACTTGATTAATCTTTGTAAACTATCACATAAACTGTCCCTGACCACCAACGTCACTGAAACACTAGCGACGTGGTGAAAAAACCACAATCGTGAGTACGAGGTTCAGTCGCATATCCGAGGGATTTCCAAACAATACACTAGTCATCATTCAAAAGTTTTGCTGGTCTGTATGTAATACGTAAGTCTACACATCGAGTGTCACGTGTGAGTTGGGTTACGTCACAGATGACAATCTGACGACCATATACAGAATAGGGTTTGAAATATGAACAGCCTCAGATCAAGGCCTCTTTTAGCACGACGTTCCCAAATATCAGTTTCAGGTTCAAAAGATAGGTAATATTTTTGATTGGTAATGTTGTGTGAGGCATGGAATCAACGTCAAAAGTTTCGGTATTCTTCAGATAAACTTTGTCGATTCACTCGGTAATTGTGTTATGATTCCGAAACCCTTTTCAAAGCGTCTGTCATTTGTTGTAGCACTGCTGCCACCTAATTTGTAACTAATGACGTATACCCCAATGGAAACACATGAAAAGCACCCACCTGTTCAAAACCCTTCAAACCGCCTTTCCGTCCGATTTGTGTGAGCTCGTTTAACACAAGACGTCGAACTGATGCATTCTGGCACAGTTCCTCATCGGTCAGATCTTGTGCGCAGGGGACCAGACTGCCGTTTTGTCGCGGTTGGTGATGGATGGATCCATTGGACAGCGTACCGTTCATTTGCTGGCCCAAACGTTTACGCAACTCTTCAAAGTTCGGCTCAACAATCGCGACCACAAACGTCTGATGCGCATCTCCGTCGACAAAAACGTTGGATACCAGTTGGCTAGAGGCATACAACTCCTTCCACTTTCTTCGGTGTAACAAATTCACCTTGAGCCAGTTTGAAAAAACTTTTGCGGCGATCAACCACTTTTAAGGCTCCATCCTAAAATGGAACGTCCATGTGATGGAATTAGAGAATAAATGAAGAACAAAACATGAAGAAGAGCTACTGCAGATATCACGGTTGTTGGAACAGGGGGAGAAAAATCATAGTCAGCATCCTCATGGACAGTAATACCAGTGATGCTCAACCGTCATACAACCATGGGGAAAACAAGTTCCAATTAGGAAGCAAATGAAAGAGATGAAACGGAACGTAATTAGTAAGAATACCTATGTCCAAACTTTGAAACTAAAGTACCTACAACTTACAAACAAACGGCTACGTTGTAAGTGAAAGTAAGACGTCATCAGAAAGACGAATTGCATTGTCTCGTTTTATTTCGAAGATACACCTGTCAATCAACGGCACAATATACACTACTGAGCACAAGCAGTTGCCGTCTATCTATAAGTCCTAAGCCATCGATTCTGTGAGTCACGCGAGCCCCAGTATGAGAGGAGAACTCGATCCACAGTGGTCAGCCCTTTGGTGAATGACTTCATTTCTCTATATCAACTCATCACTTGTCCACCTAGAATCTTACATCAGTCGGCTGCACCATCGGTAAAAGGTCCTCGGTTTAAACTGAGCTACTCAATCAAGCGAAGAACCTCTTGCAGCAGTGAACGTCAATTACCGTTGATCCGGTAAGTTCAATGTTTCTCTGTTGATCTCAGTGCGCGTTACAGAGAATTTCGACATGTATGTGATATGATTAGCCTCACGACGCATCGAAAGAAACAAGCAAGATGATCCCATCGTGATTTGTACTAACATATCGACATATATTAAGCAAGATCGCCTTTCGGATTTGGTCGTTAGAATTACTCAATTTACAGCAATCACACTGTCTGCGCCATTCTTCCAATGTCCTCACCCAATCTTCTCTGTTCTGTTTACACTCATCTTGATGGGCTAGAGCAATCGGATAGCCTATCATAGATCAGGTAAACTTTCATCAATGAGCTATCAATCAACTTCCTAAAATGAAGTTTGAAATAGTCGTCATGATTTCCGATTAATCATCAGTTCTAACGGTCAGTCGAGCCAGTATCAGTTATAGTGACAGCTATGTGATTATCTTTTAAGCCTCTCCGTTCTGTGATATTCTGACGCGCGTACAGAAATTGAGAAGCACAGATCAAAGTCCGATGATTGTAGCAAAAATGAGAATAATACTACGTGCAATTATGTCGGCTATGTGTGTTGTGCCTGCATGAGCACCCAGTGAGTATCTTGTCTATGCGAACCATTTATAAAGTTAAAATTATGCATAGACAACAAAAAACTGTCAGGATAAAACATACCAAACACGTGGTAACGAAGGGGAGCGGAAATGAGAACACTAACGAACATCTGCCATAGGTTGAGCCGACAACACTATTCGTCTCATGAAGAAAGACCTTATCGTACTCAATATATAACAATAGATGGATAAATGACACTATACAGTTTCCTGAAGCTTTTCCGAGTGTTTTAGCAATAATAACCTGGCTCATTTTGTAGGTATCACTTTGAGCGAGGGTCACAACCTTCAGTCAGCACCGACTAACAAATATGGTTCATATGAAACGAGAAAACATAAACACGATGTTGATTTGATGTAGTGAATCAACTAAGCCGAGCGTTTGCATGTGCACAACAATGCATTGGTACGTTCACCTCGAATGTGGGCACGCAAGTGTTAACATGTTTTTGCTCTCTCAGGCTCTGTACAATGAGAATAGCGCACTATCTGAGGTTGCGGTTACCCAGGCTTACATGTATCGCAGTACAGTAACCGATGACGAATCATTCGCCTGGTCGATAGCCACTGGCGCAAAACCCTTGAGAAGTGGTTAGATGGCAATGATTGCAGGCTAAGAAACGGTGATGAAAGACACAACAATCAGAACATTGAAATGCAACAGGAACGCTGGTATGTACTCTTTGCTCAACTATCAAGCTAAAATCAAAGCGACCAGATGACACATGCTTAAAATTCATTCGGTAGATCGTTTTAATACGTGTTTTACACAGCGCAAATTCCGACAGTATTCTACATAACAAAGGATAACTGAAATAAACGCCATAAGCAACAATGTGAAGTTAGCATACCTTGGTCCAAACGCCAATATCCCCGGTACGTAGAAATCCTTCCGGCTCGAAAAGCTTTTTTGTGTTGCTCACATCTTGATAGTAACCTTTTGTACAAGCCTGACCTTTAGCACAAATCTTCATAAATACAGAAAACGAGGGCCATGAGACATACACAAATATTAACAGAACATTCATAACATTCAATCGTACAAATTACCATAGGACAGTTGAGCAAACTGATATACAAAAGCTGAATTAGAGAAACATTTGTGAATTTGATGGTGGATAGTGTTTCAAAAACGAGTCAATATTTAGCTCATAAACGAAAATCATCGCTATTCTAGAGATGATCCGGGCCATCAAAACATATACAACATCCGGTCACCATCAAAGACAGTTATTCATCAGCGGTTCGTGCTAATGTAACCATATGGATAAAATAAAAGCATAGTAGATTAACAACATTGGCAATCTTAACACTACGATTGCGTATTTTCTTCTCATCTACGTGCTCTATCTATCACACAAGAGACTCACACCCCAGAATCTCAGGACCGGGTACAACACAACGAAACCATACACACTCACTTCACCCATTCCATCTCGTTTCACGACGAGATTCATTTCTGGCACATCGATCAGTTTGATCTGAAAGTCCAGATAGGGAGTGCCAGTATGCCCGGGATTCATATCGCCTAGCAGAGTAGCACATAATATACCACTGGTCTCGGTCAGACCGTAGCATTCGATCACCTGGAATGCAAACAAGTTTTATAAAGTCAGTCATCTTGGAAAATTGTGTAGCAGCAGTTGCGGGGTACTTTTACAAAGCAATCAGTCCAAGACCAGGCAAAATGTAACGCATAAAATTTTCAACTACTGTCACATTCTTTCTCTGAATCCGGACAGCCGACAGCATCGAACGTGATCTATTGACACATTCGATCCGTCAACGACAAAACACTTAATTTCAAATATTCGGAAGGTTCCACGCCTAACACTAAGGAAATGGATAATGTCATTTCAGAGTGACAGAAAACAACAAAAAATTGACCTGAACAATAGAAGCAGAATCAGGTCGCAATTGGTACAATACCCAGAAACATAGACGGTAGAAATATATCGCTGTGTTTCAAGCTGCCGTCATCCAACTTTATTGAAACTAGTTTTCTTCTTAGTCTCTCGACACACTGAGCAGCAAGGATCTTCGGGTAACCTGCACCTGTTTTGTGATCGTTAATTGTGGAAACTTCAACGACAGTGTACAGTACGGATCGAGACGTGTCAATAGCCTATAACACCTGGTTCACACCACAGTACAGTGCCTGTTTAAATTAATGTAACAACAATGTGATTGCAGAGCCACCTAAACCGAATTAGGACGGTAAACGCTATAGGTCATCGTAATCAACATGATCTTTTCCACGAAAATACATATTCTAGACATGATCAAGAAACCAATTGTGAGAGGTCATTTGTTATGGAGCAGTTGTCACAATCGTAGGATAGTGGATTGAACAAACAAACAAACAAGTCCGGTCCTACTTCAGTTCAGGACAGAGGAGTGCATCGTTGTTGTATCGTCAGACACAGAAATCGTAGAGTACATTAACAGTCGAAATACCAGTACTAGATCAAAAGATTTGGTGTAAAACATTATGCCTTATAGAAACGTGGTACACTCTGGGTGAACAATCGACGTACCGGACAAGAAAAAGCGGCCCGAGTGAAGTCGAGCACTTCGTCCGAGATCGGAGCACTACTAGAGACCACGATTTGTATATGACCACCAGTCTTGTCACGGATCGGCTTGAAAAAGATTCGGTCTAGAAGGCCAGCCTTTCGGAAGATGCCCCTAAGTGCAATTTATGAATAAAAACGGATACCAAAGGTGATCACACTTATCACAGAAATTGTAATCAGTCAATAGAAGAGACATTTAATTTTGAATATCATGAAACGGTAGGCGGCGAAACTGGTTAACTGCTGGTTTCAGCACTTCATATTATGCTGTCATGAAAATAAAGTTAAACTTGGTCTTCAGTGCATGATAGCAGGACCGTCAGTGGGCTTGCGCTGGAAATGTAGATATCTACGTGTATGTGACTTCGACGCCTCCAAGTGGTGACCAATGGACGGAACGAGATTGCTGCCTCACCTGGGCTAACGGCAGGATCATTCCTGATCTTTGATGGAGTCCGGCACGTCACTAGTTTTACAGATGAAAATATTTTGAGCGACCAGCATGGGATTGGAGACTTCGTTGCAAACTGAAACACGACTGAAACAGTTTCAATCAACCAATAGTTTAGCTAGGAGACCGTTTGTAGCTCCTAGCCTCAGAGCCCCAGTCTTTGGCTTCACGTCCTATGAGGGTTCTTTTCGACTTCTCTTCATAATTACTTCCCCCGTCCTTTTTTTCAATCGTATCCACATAACCTATGCTAAGGTCTACAGTCAGATTTCAGATTCATTCGCAGCTAAGACCGCTATCACTGATCGTTATAACATACAGTTGAGCATCGGAGAGTCCTTCGATTTTTCGAGAAATAAGAAGGTCACTATAACCAATCACTGCGACTAGGAAGTTTGGATAGACTTTGGTATAATGGCCATCACTATTACACTTCACTGTATTATTTTGCTTTAGGCGAGTATGTGTGTGTTTGGATGAGTTCGTCAGAGATACAGCTCAACCGGCCTGTGATCATATAGGGAAACGAGTATTAGTTAGCAACGGTCATTGATAGACTGATACCGAAATGGACGTCGCTAGCGACGTTGTGACAATATTTCACCCACATTGCAGTAGAATTCTCGTCATATGAGACGCACACAGGGTGACAAGATAATTGCAGATCACAGGTGTTTGCACGCGTGTAAAGGTTCTCATTCTAGTCGAAGGATGGGGAGAACTGTTACCTATTGGGTCAAATTTGACGGCTTGCAACGAAAAGTCAGATACGCTCCGATGAAACATAAGACTTGCCTGACAGACTGTCATATTAACGGAAACAACAAACCTGCAAATCTGAACGAACTTTACAAATAACAAAGAATGGATAAATCTTGTGATACCCTGAGTGTTACGTTAGTAGGAGCGTACTGGGTATCGCATCGCATCTATTCGATGCGCACCCGCAACAAGACACTGATAATAGTCAAATGAACCATACTCACCGACTTTGTTCCTGCAACTTCTGTCGGATCGCCCAACGAAGAAGATATTGGAGAAGTTTGGAGGAGGACACTCGCTGCATTACTTGATTGTATACACGGATAAGGACGCGAGGAACAGTGCTGAAGTAGTAGGGCTGAAAATCTCGTAGATCATTTAACAGGCCAGTCACATCGCTGGTCAAGAAGCCGATTCGACCACCGACATAGAACAAAGTAGCCTGAAGAATGCCGAGTTAATACACACACATACACACAAATAAATGAAATATGGTGATCGAGGAAGGAGCAAAAGTGAGTGTATCAGAAGAACACACTTGAGGATTCAAACGTTTTAAGAATCCATTAGCCACCTAAAAATGCGGTAAACAATCAACGGGATCTAAAGCAGTATGACAGTCAGTTGCGATCGCATATACACAACGACTTTCGGTCCGAAACATGATTTGAGTGACTTATATGACTGATCCTACAGTCGCAGTAACTGTGCGTCTCAGAGACAATTTTCTCACACAAACAAAGATTTCCGACAAATAGTCTGGCAAATTTACCGGTCTTCTTTTGGAATAAAACCAACGACGGAATCGCATGATTTCACGCGGCATATACGTTACTAGCCGAGCTAACAAACCACGTCGGGACAGCTGAAATTGTATATTGGGACTCTAATCAACGATTGTGCATATATGTGAATAGTGCATAAACCGAGTCCCGGTTCCACAAAATTGAGGAGGTATGTCATAGAAACGTTTCAATACTTATAAAACTGAGCTTTCTCCAACCTGGATCAGTAGCGGAGTCACCAGCGCAATTGTTGCACACCTCGTTGATACACATCATACTGTCAACCTGGACTCCTCTTTTCGTCCGATTTACCGAGTCAACGCCGGTCACTCAAAAGCTGTCAGATGCCGAATTTTAGGCCACAGCTGAAGCGATTGGAATTCGATTAAAAAATCCACCCCTTGCGCACAAAAGCGCTTTGTTCAGACGTTGAAGTTGCCATGGCCAACCACCCACACCACGACCGATCAAAGCGCCATGGTTCCAGTTGCGTCATAATTGTGGCGTAATCGTATCAAAACGTTGTCTCCGTGTGTGCCAATGACGTGTCCGACCTCACTTGAACTTGTTTTGTTTGTTTCGCCCTGACAACCCTGTTTTATATAAATGTTATGTAATTAGCCTGATGATGAATAACCGAAAACGAGCTTGTTCGCTACATCATTTTTTTGGAGACAGGAGTAGTCGAACAAAAAATGATGAAGTACGATAGAAACACATTATTCAGTGCAAACAGAGAGGGCAAAGCAGACAGATAAAGATCAATGCAAACACTTCCGAAATCAATCCAAAGCGTTGGAAACACCACGGCACACAGCAAAATGCAAAAGAAAACAACTGGAGAAAATGGAACGCAAGACTGGGACATTCCTGATCAACAACACTTACTATATTGACTCGTTCGTAACAATGGGCGAGAGGGAGATAGGAAAAATGCGAAAATTGATCCACAGGAGCTTTCTAAAATGTAACAATGGAAGAACATTTGTATTATATCACAAACAGAGTAGAAACGCAGGATGCGGAATATGATCAGGCTATTTCAAATTGTAATCTTGTTCGATACAGTGAAACACGAAATTGGTATGCATTGCATACAATCGCGGCAAACGGAGCATCCATAATAGCAACCTACCGTTTCAGCACAAATATGGATACCACCGAAGGCAGAGAGAACACAATTTCGGTGGCTGAACAAAACTCCTTTGGGTAGACCTGAAGAGAAAAATGTTGACATAGACCACGACTATTAGGTTAACTGAACCATACTAACAACCAACACAACGACGCAATTCCAATGAACAATGAATAAACAGCGGAAACGAGGAATCCACAGGACTAAAGAATGGAACAGTCAAGTCAAGATTAACACATATTATGCACCAAGATGGGTGAACTTTAGACCTTTTACACAACTTTGACGAATTAAAGACACTTAAACCTAATGAAATTCAGTTAGATAACAATAATAATCATAATCATAGTCATGAACCTTCTGAAAAATTCAACAGGACCGTCAAAACCAGTGTCAATTAACAAGAACTGTTGATACAGCTTCGTGAATAATTCAATAGTAGGAGGTTTGTGTAGGAAACGAGCTAAATTAAGAGTAAGGGGAAAAAATTTAAGATTAGGTGCGTGCAAATAAATTATTGTATCGGGATCTGATGGAAGATGTAGGATTACACCAAGAAAGTTCCAACAAAACGAGAAGCTGTGTCAGATTGTATAACTGAAAAATGGTTCACGGGGACACCATTACAACGTAATAGATGTACTAGGGTTGGCTAACAAAAATGCAATCCTTTTACAAAAAAGTAGGGAAAACCACTGGCAAACAATACACATGTGGAGGAGGACAGAAACATTGATACATCGACTAGCAAAGTAACGTGGGATGAACAGGGATTTTAAATGCAGGACATAGTACGCCAGTTTTCCGACTGGTGAAAATAACAGTTACATTAAGTACTCGTGTTATGTTGTAACACAAAATAAACGTAACAGAGAGAAATCGAGGTTGGGGTCCATTACGTGCATGGAGGAATGTGCATGATTAAGAAAGTTCTTCACATTGAGTCTCCATCATACACAATAACATTCAGATGTGCCAACTGACACACTATTGGTTCAGTTGGACTGACGTCATAGTAACTGCATATTTGGATACAAAATTGTGAAAATGAATCAACGTGGATGCTATATGAAATCAGAATAAGAACAATGATAGAACTGCACTTTAGAGAACTTTAGAACAGCCGATGATGAGAATGACCTTTACGCTAGGCAAACTGGTTACGGATGATAAAATGATTGTGTTAAGGATCGAAGGTCAACGATTGGATGCTGCACTCGTAGAGAATTCGAATGAATGCTTCCAAACGCACTGTTGTAGCCTAAGAAGTCGAGCAACGGCAGAACGGAATAGATTAGGTACGCAAGAGCACCAAGAGTTGAACGTGAACAACGAGAGGCGAATTGCCCAGAGTTCGTGATGTCCACTCCAGCTTCCATTCATGCGAGTTATTCTAAAGCTTTTGACGCTAATACGTGAACTCAAGCGAAATGTGATCGTTCCTCTTTTTAAGAATTCGTAGGATGTGTGATTGCCTTTGACGATCATCAGACTTGCGTTGTGCAAACTTCTGAGTTAATCAATCAGCTAGAGTTTCGCATGAAGGTTCAATGCATTTTTCAAGAAAAACTAGTGATCAGTACCACGTTTGTCGCTTTGATGGAATTCAACTGGATAAGTTCTTTGACAACAGCAACCTTCTCAGTGAAGATAGATGGATCAGTGTAAAAACTCTACGGAATCAGGGAAGGAATTTTTCGGTTCACGTTGCAATTTCGACAAAGTCATCGACATTAGAAACGGGTTTACTAACAGCAGAGTTGAATATACTGAACTTCCTCATGATGTACCACATCTTTTGATAGCTCTCACCTCTCAATAAAGTGTGACTGTAAATCGAAGTCGAACGACTTAATTCGCATCAGGCACTCGTTGCATTACATCACACTGATGAATAGTCGTTTACTTTAAAAACTTACAAAGTCTTTTAAATCACGGGACAAAACTTTCAGCACGACTGAAGACCTTTTCCAACGGTATCACATATGGAACTAGCTAGTCTGCTCATCATAGCAGATAGAGTAATCGTGGACAAATAAGCTCAAATCAGACGAGAATGTTATTTCAGTAAGCACGCTATAGTTGCCTGGAAGAAACTATCAGTCTAATTCTGTTATCTCCAGAATGAGCGAAAGGCTCATGTCTTACGGTAAACCATGGAAGATTCACAACATTGACCTCGAGTTACCAGGTGGGGAGCGCCTATAGTCAGGATACAACTGCGTATTGTAGATAAGGATTACATTGAGATGTGCGTGCAGGCCAGGAGTGGGAAGAATGGTGGCCAACAATCGACTTAAATCATCGCATACGAAGTATGAAAGTAGAAAAGTATGAAGAAATTTCAACAGCCACAGAAAATCTGCGAAAAAAAACCTCAACGTAACTGGCAGAACAGCTGTGAGATAAATGAACTTTACTGACCACAACTAGGGACTTTGAACTGCACCCAACAATTAAGCGACATGCATGAACACTCGCGTGAGAAAGCAAAACTTGCACCACATGACATCAAATACCATGAGATGGATAATTGGAAGCGACGGTACCATCTTGGTTAAGTATGTAGTCCATAGACATGTGAGATAATTAGATAAAACACCACAGCAAGAAGTGGATTTGTTTTAAATCAACGGATAGCAGTGATTACGCCCAGGTGTAATGACGCAGGTGAGCCAGCAAAAGCTTGGCAGAAAAACACAAGTCGAATGTTGTGCTTCGTTATAAGACAGATGGGCTTCAGTTCTGTAGAACAGTCAAATGAAATCAATCGGATCCCGCGAACGACCATCTTACTCTGAGCTTAGGCAACTCATCCGCACACCTGAATGGCCCTCCCCACTGATGTGACGGTTGTATAGCACATTCGAAACGTGAAAAGCATGGCGAAAGATTACAACGCCGACCAACTTAGCCTGTGAACCGACGTATGTTATTCGGAATGTATCACTGTAGGCTGACTCCCAAGAGCGTTCTGCTGTGTATCACAGAGCTGGCAGCAGAATGACCGTATTATGCACAGAAACGCATTATCCCAACGATGTCAGGACAACGGGCATATAAGTGATTAGCACCCGATCACTTAGTGATTGACTTAGCGAATGACGACCACGTATTTAATAACCCCAAGCAAAGAATGACTTCTGTAAAGAGGAAAACTTAGCTGATTGGACATGAAAACACCTAGAGTGCACAGGAGATACGAGTGATACGGCAGTTTAATGACTGATATAGCATAGTAAACCGATTCAAACAGTCATCCGAATGTCACTTACCTGTACTACCGCTAGTGTATCCGATAATGTAAAGATCGTCTCCATCTGGATGCTAAAGAAATAACAGAAACAACATACGCACGTGATCAACAGGGTAGAAATAAACCAAGAGCAAGAACAAATACACGAATTATTTTGACATTGTGAAACAGTGGGTACAGATACGCTGTAGACAATAGAAATTAAGCAGGATTTCTATGAATAGGACCGAGTGCTTGGACAACTGGGATAAAATATACAGCCAAGAAAAACGAAGCAGTGGCTGCATGTTTTATCTGTGAGAATTTTACACCTTGTTGGCATGTGCTGCTCGTCTCCAACCCCAACAGCAGTGACAAAGGACTTAGAATGGAATGCAAACAGTTCTTATGTAAAACCAAAGTGTCGGCTGTGGACAGGCTACTGTTCACCTTACACAGGTTATTATCAAATGAGTGGCATAACAACACTGCGTGCTGGAATTGAAGTGGTCGTCGAAATTGGAGGCATGCAGGGGAATGCTCGCACACAGCTGTGACATGAAAGGAGCATAGATTAAGAACGTGACTGTCGAACAAATGTTCACCGTCACAAATCCTTGGAAATCGCAACTTACGTCCTAGAGGAAAATGTGGGAAATCGATCTGTCTGGCGAAATATTCACCCCAGTTGCGATAAACCAATAGAAATGCGTCGGCGCCCACCTCAATGATTAACGAGAGCGTGAACAGACACAAACTGTTGTATAAGAGTCTCACAATAGAGCAGGGATGATCACATTACTTGTAGGATCCTGTCATCGCGCCGAATTGTTGCCATGACTACCGTGATTGAATAAGGAACGGACTCATTGAGTGCATACAATGGCAAACAGTTTTTAAATCAGTGAGAAGGCTATAGCCGGGTGAATGAAAAATGGCCAACATCTTATCCGAACAGCGACTGGCTCTGATACATAACACAACATCGCATGAGCAAAGATTCCATTTAAGTGCGAGTGGGATGTGTTTTGAAAATAACGACAATAGTAAAGAGAAACGGATACATTTAGTATGGACGTATCAGCTGGGTAAGGAAGAAGCAACGTATATGAAGCCGTTGTGTCAAAGGTGGAAGAAAATGTCAACCAAAGGTCAACGGAAATGATTAAAAAAGAAAAACCGAAAACGAGCATTCCAATATCGGTCATAAAATAAGAAACATCAAGCAAACCGGATTTGACGCGAAAATTTGTATGGAGAAGTCTGAAATTAAATCAAGTTTGGTGTATACATCATTAGCAAACCCCACAGACGACTTCGCATACAAGTCAGAGTCCAATAGAGGGTTACTACGACAATATTACACAATACCAATGTTCACTTAGCCGACCAAAGCAAAAGCAGTGAGCAAGACAAAACCAACGTACCACAAATGCGACACCAGGTGTGGTAAATCACAGTATTCGCAAAGGGATTAATCAAGTCGTCTCAAATTTCCGATCATGCAGAACATTCAACTGGTTCGATTTCTCGGTCTGGATAGATCGGAATATCAAACATGACGAACAGAAAAACCATCTGGGATGGCACGTACTCTAAGCTGCATAGGGGTAAAATCAATCGCGATTTCCAGTAGAACTGAGGAGAGCACAACACAGTCTGTACTTATAACTCATTCTGAGTAGACATCAATTGGGAACAGACAACATCCTAATCCTAGCTCGGTTTGCAATTTGAGAGAAGGTTATTTATTTAGTCTGTTAACTGATGAAGAACAATTCAACAATGATAACCCTTGGTGATGATCGTATTGAGCTAAATATCGATTCTTGTGTGTAAAACAGTCACTATTCTATTAGCTCAAGAACAAGTGAGATAGTCAGTTGATGAGAAACAACGCGGTTCGGAAATGTAAGTAAACCATAGTGATTCTCATTGATTATGAGGATACGTGACTGTCATCGAATATCACTTCACGTACAATGAAAATCGGTGTGAAGATCCTAAAGATCGACCCATGTGAATGAATTGATCTGTCCAAGAACCGGTGTATTCACACAATAACAATAACCCTAGGAAACCTACGGAAGATCCGGACCAACCGAGATAACTTTCCATCTCTACTGATTGGATTAGAAACAATTCATTGTAATGAAGCACGACGACATCTGTGAGTTTCTTTTGGTCACCCTGCAAACGGACTTCGTCTTCTTAGAAGATTGTAGGGTCAAAATTCTGGGCTAATCTGGCGGTTGTTGAAATTTACATCTTATGAGAAAAAAAGCCGGGTAAGAACATTTGTTCAATGAATTTTTGAGTGTCCGCTATGAATTCATCGTAGAACTCTTGGCTTCATTTCATGTGGAGCAACGGAACGTTCTGGAAATAAGACGTGGTTGTTTGAGATTGGGAGATGTTCCAGACATTGACGGAGTGAATGCAATTCTTCAGGCTGGTAAGACATGTGTGCAAAGAAAGTTGACGATCGTTTTGCGTAGACAACAGCGAAAAATAGCTTCTCTGATATCGCTGAAATTGTCTGAATGTGCTAAGACTTATATGGTTGAGTAGGGATTCAACTAGTACTACAGCGATCACATTTAGGGATCGTGTTGTTGAGCTTCAAATTTATGGATTTATGGACTATCAGAGGGGTAAAATAATGGCCTACCGCAACATTACATACGTCATTCTCACTGCAAAAATTATGGACAGAGAACTTTATGACATATAAGCAATTTATTTTGACTGGTGTGAGTAGTCCCGCCATCGAAAAGAATGGGAAGATGTCGCCAATTCCCTGAAAATATTATGTGACAACAAAACAAACAAAGTACGCTGTCAGCGAACTTTACCGCTGCTACAGTCCGGTCACCACGATCGTCCTCAGCCGTCGTGACAACTGTTGTTGTCATCCTGACTACACGCCCAGACTGAACTGTCTGGACTTTTGTCTGGTCCATTCTTTTGACCTTGCTTTGTTACTAGTCGCAAACCCTATAAATACGAACGGGTTTGTGACCATGTTGTCTTCGGGCTGAGCGACATAAAGAAGCTCTGTTTGAAGGCCAGTCTTTTTCCTGTGTTCATGCGGTAGCCTCGGGTGGATGGGAAGAGACTAACTGATCGCGTATACTCCGTTGTTCATTACCGTTATTCGTCGTGCTGTTATCCGCTGTTTCATTGACCGTTATTCCGTTTACGCGCTCGTAGGCCGTAGATCGAATTACAACAAAAGACTTCGGCGTAATTATAATATTCAACATTGTTTGAAATGTGTCAACACAACATCTACACTTATCACGAATTTGATTCTGCCGAAAGCATTCTAACACAAAAGCTATCGATGAAGTGCCGTATGGGCAAGAAGGCATTGTAATGTTCGATGCTTAAACTGATCGAACCTTTGAGTGTTGTTGGCAACAGTTTGCTAGATCTGAACAACAGTCATTCTTATCGACCGGGAACCTGAGATACTCGATCGAGCGCATGGACACATTTGTGTAGCGTCAAACGGAATCGGTAGACATTAATTGAACAGAAAATACTCGTCGACTTATATAGAAGCTCATCCCAGTTAGTGACCATAACGAGTATGCTACCAAGATAGGTGGCAGCCTTTGACGCATCCGTCTGCGTTAACATGGATTGACTGAAAAATGGCAGAAGCTCACTGGACATTGAAGGAAAAGTAGATGTGTTGAAACAATGTGTTACGGATGTTGATAGCTAGAGTGGAGACTAGCAAAACTACCTTATGCAGTTAACGATCCATCACTCAACTCTCTACTACGTAAGCAGCGCTCAGGAATGCCGCCAGGTGGAGAGAAACATGTTCGCCATCCTCCGGTAACAGCAACGAGTATGGAGTACAGCATCAAAGTCAGCCGATAAATTAGAGGGAAAATGCACATTGTACTACAGATCAACACGAGTGCATAATCGTCATCATTATAGACAGCAATACATCAGTGGATCACAGTAATGCTTAACTGTTACGCAACCACGAACGAAAAAGAAACCTCATATAGGAAGAGAGAAGGAAAGAAAGGAAGGGGACTTAATTACTAAACAGCTACGCCTTACGGCTTTCACTGCCCCGCGTCATTAAGTGCACTCACTTCACAGACAACTCGGCCAAACAACGACAACATTCACGCCACTGAGCTCGATTAGCCGCCATCTCACCTAATGTCTCAAGCCACCGACTCTGTGAGTCGCGAGGGCCCCAGCCCGGGAGACGAACCCGACCTACAGTGACCAACCCCTTCGTGAACGATTTCATTTGTCTACGCCAGGTCATCATCTGTCCACCTCGCACCTTGCGCCAGTCGGCCGCAGCGTCGGCAAACAGTGCTCGGTGTGGCAAACGACTAGCTGGCATCCTTAGTACATGACCTAACCCATCTA
>LOND01000370.1:60506-71576 GCA_014220965.1 Paragonimus kellicotti
TATTTTCAGTAGTTGGTTCACTTTCCGTCCCCTTCTTTTTCTTTCTCTCCATTTCTATGCAAGGTGTGATTTTTTCCCCTCCATGTTGCAGTTAAGCATCAGTGTGAATCACTGATTTATTTCTGTCCATGATTATGAGATGCAATAATTATGAAAAATAACTCGCACATCTTCCTGATCGCGATCTCGGGTTATAATGAACAAGCATTTGGACCACTATTCTCACACTTATTCATAGAACAGGGACAACATTCTCCTTCGTATGTGATGCTGCTGAGTTACAACAAAGTCGAAAAGACTGTCCACTCCGTCGCTGGTGGTCAATACTTGTAAAAACCTTTTATGGACCTTGGTGCGTGTTAGCTAATTTGCAGGTGAATCAAAAAAAATAACCGACAGATTTAAGCTCATAAGGAAAGGATGTGCAATAGCTAAAGAAGATGATGATCGCGCAGTGTTTGATGAATAAGGGAAGGAGCAGTAACGTCACGCGGAAGTTCGCATGCTACAGAGTCCCATTAGGCAGGCACGTTTGAGAGTATACATACGTAACTACAGACCCAATGATAGAATAAACAGCTCTGCGAAGTACAACTGGGTTGAGAAACTTACGAAAAATCGTTGAATACAAGCAGCAGAGGGGGTGGAAGCAAGACAGAAACAAAAGAGCTAGGTAGATGGTAACGATGATAAATCTCTGCTATTACACTAAACGCGGCCGTTCTTATTCTCATTTTCACAGGCAAACTTTGAGCTGTTGATGTCAATTTACAGATGATTGGTGAGTAGGAGATTTTCGTTAATATAAATTAAACCCCACTCACAACTGGTTGCAGTTGCTGCGTTTCGCAGACCTCTCAATCAACCCCCTTCCGAAGAGAAGCACAATACTGGGGTTTCACTTTTGTCAGAGCACGTCAGTAGTGCAAATCCTTGCCACAAGAGTGAGGCTGTAGTGTAGTACCATTTTCAAAAATTACTGATTGAGAAGCCTATGGAAACACGACAGATGTGATCAATCGTAAGTGATGTCTAACTTCCATCTATGGACTAGTGGATTTCCTCGGATCAGCTCAATAACACCACTCCAATCTCATCAGCATGTTCATACCCTAATGCCACGTCTGGGGAGAAAGTCACAACAGATGAAACCTTGACAACGTTGATAACTCTTTCACCAGGTGGTTACAACTGTACAGAGTTAGTGGCAGAGGGGATCAGCATGACACTGACGAATTTTTCACCCTGCGAAGGATAGTTTGCGTTATTAAAAATAAAAGATTTTGTTCAACAGATCTGGTTCTGTCATGGAATACAGTCGAAACTTTTCTGAAGAGTTATGAAATCATCAAACACTCGTTTCAACCTCACGTTACACTGGAAGCGTGAAAAGGTCCATGCAAGAGTGAGGTGGAATGTATTTTCTCGACGACGACAAGAGGTTTTGAAGCCCTGTTAGTCGGTTGCAATATAGGGCTGTTTGCTAAATTTTCTACGCTTGTAATCCTACCCAATACATTTTAACGTTGTTATGCAGCGCGTGATATAGACAACCGGTCCTGTCCAAGCTGAAAAATAGTCCGGAAAACATGCAAGCACAAACTTGTGTGCGCATGACATCCATCTTGTCGTATTTAGTGCTGACCTTTGCGTACACGTCAGTCAAATTTTTATAATAAATGGTATCAATATTTGTAAACAGCTGAACCTACCTAGTTACTATCACGGACACTTTCTTTCATAGTTTTGCAGAATATTGCGACGTTTTTTAGTCAAAACAATTCAAGGGTGGAAATACAGTAACTTTCGATTAACTCAGTTCTCGATGGAATCAGCCAACATTAATGAGGTACACGAAGCGGCGAGTTAAAAGTAATCTGCTTGTTTCATGACCCTAATGATAAGGAGT
The DNA here is from genome assembly GCA_014220965.1 of Paragonimus kellicotti. NCBI lineage: Eukaryota > Metazoa > Platyhelminthes > Trematoda > Plagiorchiida > Troglotrematidae > Paragonimus > Paragonimus kellicotti. Next base: position 62,416 of record LOND01000370.1, read on the forward strand.
TCGCATTAACGATTTGTGCGAAGTTCGCACAGTTCATCACTGAGACCATTAATGTCGGTGATGGTAAAAACATACAGACATCACTGACAGTAAACAAAAGTTCCACTTACGAAAACCACGGGGCGATGCTAACTATGTAGAACCTGATCTCGATCAACAACCATCGCACTGCAATAATTGTCATTTACAACACGGCAAGTAGGTATCTGGAGAAGTTTAAAGATGGTATGTCTTACATGACATGAGTCGTTTAACGAGCTCAGCCCGACTCAACAGATTGATAGCTAGCAAGCAGTCCTACTAGTGACCAACTTAGCAAAGCAGACCTGAGCATTCAGCTCAGTTACATATTCACACGCACATTGCACGGTAGCCGTCGAGACATACATACACACGCATGCACACTGCTTTGACTAAGACTGACCCGAAAAAAACTCCGAAAACTCTTCTGACTGTATCAGGTGACGAAAGGACCGGTATATTTTAAAGGGCACAGCGATTGGCGACACTCCAAAATACGGCGGATTATGAATTAAGTAAACTGTCAAATTTATAAACGTTTACGCAGTGACTCGCAACGTCATTTTTGAAGACCCTAAGAAAGTGGTAAACAATTTCAGATGGCCGATTAATCAGAATTCACCATACTTTCAAGTTAAACAAACATGAACCCATAACAGACGATGTCGTCAACAGTAGGGCTCACGGGAAGAGTTTACATAAGATTCAAATGGTGCACCAACCCTCCTATCGAGTATCCAGAATGTTGTCTTGGCTACGAATACAATTTTAAATCTGCCTTCTATGGATGTCGCAAATGCCTGAGGACAAGATCTGGTCCACTTCATTAGCGTTCTTTTGTAAAAATCCCACATAAGCAGAATCTTCCAAGTCATTACAACCATTGTTACCAGGTATACTGACGGGTGACTAAACGAGTAAAATCGAGCTATCGCGTTGTTTAGCAAGAAGTTACCTAGTTGAGAACACATACAACAGGAAGAGGCCGACTAGATGATCTTAAACGTTACAGCAGGCGTGTTGCTCAGATCAAAGGGTCAGATCCTTGGTGGACTGGATTACTACTTAGCGTTCACTCTGTAACATTCATGCTTTGAGGCGCTAGTCTTTGTACGCCGTAGTGATATGAATAGTCGGCTAGTATGCCTATCCATGCCAGGCGTTAATGCGTGTGGCTTTGTATTATCCATTCTATATCTGAAGCTGACTCGTTTACGGTATAATTGACGTAGGCGGACGACAGTCTGACTGAACGAACTGCGTGCTTGCGATTGGACTAGATTGATCTAACCTGAATAGGAGTAAATAGCACAGACGTCTGATTGAGCGAAGGCATTAGTAAGCATACATCAAGGTAGTACAGTTACATAACACTGAAAACTGTAGATGGGGTATTGGTGATGAATGTAACATGCTTTCTGGTCAGACAGCGTTAACCATATAGGCAAGCATTAAACAGACATTTCACGCGGTAGGCAATGGGTTGGCCTACCGCGTCAGTGAACGCATCAGTTTACGTAGTAAACAGCACAGCGTTGAAGCCGGTCAAATCACTATACATTTACTAGGAAAATGGCCGTACCGATCAAGCAGTGGTGCTTGCGAGACGCGGATGATCTGCGGTGTGACGGCTGATCATGACTGTTGGGTGCACTTTGGGAAAATAGTTAGAAAAACAACGTGGGGATTTCATGTTTAGAAGCAAATGGAATGCAGGAAGATTTCAGAGTAGCCAAGCAACACTCGCACTGAACACAAATCAATTATGTAATGCTTAAGGATGAACACTCAGAATGAACGAAGCTCAGAACAGTGCACTCAAAAGTACAAGTCACCGCCTTTATAGTAAATTTGCGGCATTCCCAGAAAAAAAGCACACACAGTTGTGCTATGCAGCAACCATAAATTACTTGTCGTAAAGCTGATTACCCAACCATACTTTGGACAAAAATGGGCAGGGTAGTTTTCAGCGCACACAAAGCACAGATCAAACATTCCCACTGTACGTTTTTGGATAAAATAAATGGACATAATCAGTCAACATTGGCTGGTCGGCTCAGACCTGGCATTGTGAATAGCATGGCATTCGCTCTGAGTTCGTTGCACTTTTGCGTGTGTGAACTGGTTTCTCATTATCGATTGCCTATGTGACCTTTGACGAATACCAATCATTCTTCGATTATTCAGAGTTAGCACGAACTCGAACTAGTCCTTCCGTCCGACTGGAAATCACACGTAGAGAACCGTACACAGTAGAACAAAAAACAAGCGCAGTCGGTATGAACTCGCCATCAAATTGGCAGTGTTTACGTCGTGAAACAACCTAGACTCTAGCACAGGACTTCACCGGTTGGTTAGAGTATTATTTTTGTGAAGTATCCAGTCATTTTGAACGATCCCTTTGCAATGCGTGAATGCCCATGAGATCGTTGAACCGCTCCAACTTAGGTCTTCGTGAATTTTGTTGTGCTTTCTTTCTTAGCGGTCAGTTCCTTCAGATTTGTTCTGTTGTTCTCCGACAGAGTGATCCCAATGGGAAGAAGGCTATTAATTATCTAGTTTGTCGACAAACGTCGATGAAATTTACGGTATATGTTGGTTTAGATAGGTTTTAGTGGACTGTCCCATTGGAAGTGCGTTTTGTCACGTTTTTCATGCTAGTCTTTTGTCATGCAAACGTTTGATTACCGTCACAAAAGTTGTATCTAGCTTATGTTCGCTCTCCTTCTTTCTCCTTACATTTTCTCCCGTCGCCTCGCTACTTTCTGGAAGCCAGGTGGAATAAAATGCACAATTTGTAAGATGTTGCGTTGAGAGTAGCAATACTGTCTTTATAACACCTTTGAATGACAAAGGTTACAACCTACTGAAAAGCACAAAATCCACGCAAGAAATCTGTAAATTTACCCTCATCATTGGACACGTTTGAATAGTGAATTCTGTTCGCTTATCAGTTAGGTGAGCCACTCCGTCAATCAGAAATGATTTTTGATGGACGTTGTCTTCATAACATAGGGTTCAGTAAAGCAGCTGTGTCGGTGTATTTCTTGCCTAGGACGTATACTTATCATGCTAACTAAGATGGACGTGTTTCAGTACAACAATTACTCGTCAGAGGGAATAAACTCCACACAACCCGACCACTGGTAATGTCGCTTTCGGTGCTCAATGTTTGCTGTATCGTTCATCAGTGGTTGATCGTGATAACAACTCTAAGAGTACAATGGTTTGTTACTTTTTCGTTTCTGGCTTAAGTCGGGCTTACCGTTTCCACTCTTCCACGATTTTCACTGGGTCATACACTCCTCAGAACTTTGGTCCACTTGTGTCCATTGTTTGGTTGATCACGTGCTGCCTTTTGTATTCCATTATTTACTGTTCATCCTATAGACCTGTAATGTTCAAATGGATCAGTATTGCCATTGATCTTCGAATGGCTCGCTTATCGTCCGACTGCACTAAATTTCCGTAGCGAGATTGTGATTCAACAGTCTATCTTTCACATTCCAGCCTATTGTCAACTTTTCGTCGTACACGGTTAGCATGTAAAGCCCGGCAGTATTGCGCTTAGCCGAGTACTTCGGGTGGAATGACCAACATTTTACAAATGTCACACGATCGATCGGTACTGAAAAGTGAGCATCGATAAGCATAACAGTGTTTCATTCACCTTCGACGAGTGGGTCTCAGCCAGTGTATATAGAAGACAGCAGCGAGTTGAAAGTTGTTTCGTTTTGAGTTTATCTCCGAGCAGGCGAACAGGTGATAACTGTCCCAGCTCAGTTTTGGTTAAACGGTACGTCAATTCAACTCAAACCAGGAGTGAAAATGAATGAATACCCACTTACTCTGCTAACGTTTAGATCGACATGTAATTTGACGTTATACATCATCTCTTGTTTACTCTTTTAAAACGACCGAAGCATTCCTTGAAACAAAAATGCAGTCAATTCTGAAACAATCCAATAATGGGTACAAGGCAAAAGCACACACTTAACAAAACAAAGCGATCGATAACATGCTGATGTACATGTGCCAACGGTTATTGGTAGAGCGTGAATCGCGTGTTCATAAAAAAAATCTGTACAGATGATGAACGAGACTCACAAAGAGTGTCATGAAAAGCAGCAGCATCTCACCGGAGGTGAACGCGCTCAAAATGCGGAGTGGCGAATAGAGTAGAATAGGTAGGAAGACAAAAATACGACTCAAGTGCTGAAAATAAACGTGCTAGACACGAATGGTACTTGACGAAACACGAAAATGTAAGGATAAATGATGGGAATTATTGAAACTCATGTACACGATTAGATTAAAAGTGCTTAAATGCAAGATACTGATTACTGGCACCCTAGGGAATGTCAACAAAGCCCCACCGAGGAATCAGTAGCAACGGATCAGTCCATGAGACTACGTGCTACTGAAATACATGCCCTCGTTGGGCCCGAGAATCGTACAGCCCAAGAAATTACATTGAGCGGATAGGATGATCTGAGCGTCGCTGGATGCTTAAATCAAACTGTCCAACGACACTGTGGTAACATACTTTCAAGTTAACTAAATATTCAATGACTGGGTTCACGTTTTGGTAAAAACAACCTTTCCTTTAGTCCGCCTGCCAGAAGGATATCTGGTGATGTGAATCTACCGAAAAATAGTCCTATGAGTGATCTGTGCCGACCACCTCTCACCATAGGATAATGAATGAGGTTGCTTAAGGAACATGCTTTGGAAAACCTCCTATAGACAAGGCGAAATAGAACACATCTTGAAGTTTACAGGTTAACTGGATTGTAAACATCTTATTGTAAGTTTTCGCCTAAGATAAATCTCAGTATGGAAGCCTGTATGTAAAAAGGAGGTCGGGCCGCAGAGATTGAGTGACTGAGATAAAGCAAGACAGAGGAGTATCCATCATAACAGTGATCAAGACCAATACAATGACACACGGTATGATGTGCGAGCGGTACAATTCGGAGGTTACAGCACTGGATACAGACAAAGCGAGCAAGGTATGAGTAAAATCTGAAAAAAACGAAACAAACAACTATTGAGATCGGATGACAATGAGGAGGTTTACCAAGTTATCTATTAGGGATCACTTCAGAATCAAAGAAATCCGCCAGGAACAGAAAGTACTAAACCAACACGGCATCCGGTACAGCCGATCAATTTCATTTCACAGTCATTAGATTTATCACAGTCTTTCAAATCCGATAAGACAGAAACATTACGTAGATGAGAATAAATCGCCATGAATCAACTCCCCGTTAAATTGTCAATTAATATCAACCTTCCAGGTGTGGTTGGCGAATAACCAACATAAATCAGGCCTTACTTTAATCCTACCTTTCAATAGGAAAACGCTTTTTGTAATACTTGAAGAAGCTACTTTTCGCGCGAATTTCACCATTCTTCCCAAACTTGCTGTTGTTACGAAGCTCCATAAAATCAACCAGACAACCGGAGTTTTCGCCTGTGATCCTACATGTGGAACACTTCTGTAATGGAATGACATGTGGGACACCGTAGGAAACTAGTCACGGTGTGAATGCAACGGCAAGATCATTGCTAAGCGTGACTACATACAACGCGATGGCAGTGACGGATTTCCCAAAATTTGAGATTCGATAATTTGCAATACCCAGTGTGAGTGTACTCGCGTTTGACAGTCAACAACCGGCCTGTTTCTCACTCACAAGTTACTAAATGCGTCAAATTACGGTTTCAGCTTGTATGCTGTGTTGCGACCAAAATGAGTTCAGTGTGGAGTGGGCATTGTTTAAGCTTACGGGGTAAGCCAGTGCAAAACTCAGTTATTTGGGCGACAGTTTCTCAGCCAACCAGAAGTCACCTTAATCGACTGACACACACAAATGTGTGAGCGTGTACATAAAAACCGACTACATCTAGTCAACTCACCTTGGGATCAGTGATAACCGACTGCTTGTCCAAGAACTCGTTCGGCTGTAGATACTGCGTGTGGAACCAGTGGATGTACAAACGATAGAGAGCGTAAGTAGCGAGAAAAGTGGTCGCCACACCCAATGTACCAGTGGGATCCCCAGACCAGTTGGAGAGTTGACTGGTGAGCCAAACATTAATAGCTAAAGAGGGGTGAGCAGATGGAAGATTGGTAGCAAAAAAGATGACAAACTATGCTGACACTAGCGAGCTTACAAAACAGAGAACGGCGGGGTCAAATGACTAACCTACAATCTGACTGAAAAGTCGCAATAACAAAATTATCGATTGATCAACAGGATACTAACTATCCAGCCACCTGAACACTACTGGCAAACAACAGTGGTCGAACGTCTTAGACAGTCGATGTGAGTAGGAGGCAACGTGAGTAGGTCGAGTATAGGTCTGCAGCTGAACTGCAGTCAGTATAAGAGTTACAAGCGGATAAAGTCTAAAGAAACATCACAGACCATCTGAAAGTCTACCAGAATGCAAAAGCTGAAATTAGATGCGCGTGGCGTTTAAACTAGGTGACAGGCATCAAATTTGGTCAACACTCTTAATCGAAAGTGAAAATAACGTACTCTACTAATCAACCCCGCAAAACGAGCCAATCAATGTCCTATCGAGTAAAAACTCCGAAAAATAGCCGGTTCATAGTTAAGAAAACCGACACTATACTGACAAGCATACGCGTCATCGCTAAGATGGAGTCAGCATGTCCAATTAACAGTTTACTTGATAAAGTAATTCATGCCGAAAACACGCGATGAATTATGAGCGGAATATAGGTAAAAAATTTAATTACTCATTGGTAACCTCATTAAACGCTAACTGGCAGTTCACGGATGACAGCAAACACCAGCCAGACATAAAAACAAGTAAGCACACGAGTGACTATGCAGTGTTCAGGAAAGCCAGTACAATATGCGATCAATGGAACGCAAAAATCAAGACAAACAGTTGTGCACATTATCAACAGTAGACGAATGACAATCAAAAGACACGTAAGTAACAAGTGGTCCGAGGTATATTTTTCCAGTGAGACCTTGTGGAACTTATGAAACGGTCTGGTTGATTCGGATGAGACAGAGGATCGTTGTGTTTGCAAGAACAACGAAACATAAAGGAACAATCGAGGAGCATTTAAATGTAGGATACCTAGGAGCACAATCTACCCTAGGACCAAAACACACGATTGATTGAGAATTTATGCTGAACCCAAAATAATGATAGTTCACATCATGCATGCTAGGTAGCCTTCACCGATGTTGTTTGCTTCGTAGATTTTAGACAACTACTTCATTCCCCTAAGCCTGGTCAACATTTGTCCACGTCCCACCATACGTCAGTCGGCGGCAGGCACCAACAGTGTCCGGTGTGGTAGACGGCTAACTGGCATCCTTAGTACATGGCCAAGCTCAGGGGTTGACTATTGTAAGTCGTCTCTCGGGATGGGGCCCTCGCGACTCACAGAGTCGGTGGCTTGAGACGTTAGGTGAGATGGCGGCTAATCGAGCTCAGTGGCGTGAATGTTGTTTGGCCGAGTTGTCTGTGAAGTGAGTGCACTTAATGACGCGGGGCAGTGAAAGCCGTAAGGAAGCTGTCTTGCTGATGACGCCTTACTTTCACTTACAGCTCGGTTGTTTGTTTGCAAGATGTGGACGTTTCGATGTTGAATGTCTGAGTATAGCTCTTTTGAACTTTCAGTTATTCCCTTATGGTCCGTTATTACAAGAACGAACACCGCAGTATGCTGTACAGTTGCGGATGAAGGAACAACGCATCGGAGGTTGTACAACGGACTTACAATTTGTCGTGAAAAGTTGACGGATGAAGACGCAGTGAACTGTGTGTCAGAATGGGTGTCACGCGTACCAGAGCATGTATCTGCTTCTGCTCTACGAACTTACTGATGCGACAACGCTTCGGTCACGCTTTCTTACAAAACGATACACCTCCGTGAATGGATTTGTACGAATTAAAAATCGAGCAATGGGTGATGGCGGTAGTCTTGTATTGCAACAATTCGGTCGAGTTTCAAGAACTCATCATCATTATTGTTTAGTATTTGCGCTGTTTTAAGTATACTGTCAAGCTGGATTTTTCTGCCTCTCTGATAGCGCAATTTACTCAAAACCGTACGGTGGTCCTGATATCGATGTTCGACTGTGGTAACATTGATGTGAATTATTATTATTTCTGGTTATGCACTCTCCCTGATGGAAGCACTTCATATACTTCCTTTTCATTGTGTTGATGGGATCTTTCTTGATTTTGTTGAAGTTTAATAGCAGTACGATTGTAGCCAAGTTGCTTCTTATTACACTCCGCGTACACTACTCGCCTCCGAACGACCTCTTCTGTGGAAGCATGGTACATAGCTGTCACTAACGGTGCTCACTTCTTCCTTGTAGAACACCATTTTGATAACATATCTGTGTCCACAGCGGTATGCTTTTCCACAATCGCCACGTCCATTTGTTATCTCTGATCATTCTAAAGGACTGTCACATCTACTTTCCAATCCGCATCTTGTATGCCGACGTCATCCTCTGAGACGATGACTCATTCTCCTTTTTTAACCATCCCTGTGTGTAGTTGAGTTTTGGATACTATGTATTCGGTGGTACTTTTCAACCCCACGTCGAACTGTTTTGCTGAGGATAACGAAGGCGCAATCTCCAGAGTTACTCGGTGAATAAAGGAAACTATGTCTTTCGGAGCATAGCGTCATTGTCGAAGTGGTTGTCTCATCATCATCCTCAAGAGACAGTAATAAATCACTGGTTCTCACTGATGTTTAACTGCCACACAACCATGAAGAACAATCAAACCTTAGATAAGAAAAAAGAGAGAGAAGGAACCTACCTATTGAACCTGTATTCCTATACTCAGACATTCAACATCGAGACGTCCACATCTTCGTAAACAAACAACCAAGCTATAAATAAAATTAAAGCATCGTCAGCAAGACAGTTTTCTTACGGCTTTTACTGTCCTGCGTCATTAAGTGCACTTACTTCACAGATAACTTGGCCAAACAGCATTCACGCCACTGTACTCGATTAGCCGTCATCCCACCTAACGTCTCAAACCATCGACTCTGTGAGTCACGAGGACTCCATCCCGAGAGACGACTTACAATAGTCAACCCCTGAGCTTGGCCATGTACT
>LOND01000370.1:81644-96501 GCA_014220965.1 Paragonimus kellicotti
AGTTAGGGAAAACTCACCCATCTCCGGAAACCATATTGTGAACAGGAAAAGGGAATTTCCGGTAAAAGCACAAGATTACTTGGACAGAGTTGTTGATAACCTGTAAAATCCGGGAAGAATAAATACACGTGATAGGATGTGTAGACATGTGTGTAGGCAGAAGATAAACCAGATCATAGTGAGAGAATAAAATCCAGAAAATAGACATTGTGGACACAGGAAGTAAAGATAAGGGTAATATAAAAAGGTATATGGACACAGAATAAAGTAAGGTATTTTCAATCAATATCGTCATTCCATGAAAAATGAAAGTGGTATGGGGCGGCAATCCAAATCTGGTCATCGATAATAACGAGTTAGAGCATGATTCACCACCACCACCACCACCACCACCAGCATCATCATAATAGACAGAGAAACAACAGTAACAGATACCAATGTTTCACTGCAACAGAACTGATACGATGTAACGTAATCCCGCCAAAGCTATCGGAACAAAAGTTTTTTCTGTTACAGCCCCAATCCCACATCCAAACAATCAATAAAACCAACACCGGAGTGGAAAAGACGATCTTCGGATTACAATCATTTGGCGTTCGACTAGAGACGGTAACAGAAAACTAGGTGTCTATTTATAGGGCAAGGACGACCTTGAGATCACGCCACCTAATTCAGGCACACGGAACAAAAGCCAAGAATAAACGACAGTTGAAAACAAAGTGAAACTAAACTTCGTCAGAACATCAGCCGAATCTTTGAGAAAATTGACTTATTTCCAACAATTAAGCATAGAAATATATGAGTGAAAGAAAAGTAAACTACGCAAACGGTTGTCAACTTCTGTCGTGAAGTTTGTATCAGAATTCCTGCATTAAAAGTCTTCAGTGGTCAGGAAAGAGAGGTTTTCGAGTATTACCTATAGGATCTTTAATCGTCGGTGTTACAACAACCAGGGTCAAAGAATCAACACTACAATTAGCATATATTTACGGACAAACCGATAAGCCCTATGGTAACATGCAGCCGCAGCTGCGAGACGAATTGCACTATCGCGTATGCTTGCTCGTCTCTACATCATAGACATTTCAGGCAACATTCACGTCACTGAACGCGACCGGTGACCGCATTCCTCGGCGAAACCAACTCAAGGTCAGGTGGACTATAGACAGCTCAGCTGAAAAGACAAAAAGGACCAACAGTTCCTAAATTTAAGCAGAACATCAAACAACTGACAGCGGCTTTCCCGTCTTCGCAGATGGTGCAATTAGACACTTTCCAGAAGAGGCACTACACGTTAGCAGGCCATATCCTTGCTTCAGGCCACGCCATCATGAGGTAATTCAAGGTGATCACAGTTCCACTGGCGTTACACTGGACACGATCGAATTATCACACGCAACCAACTGGAGTTAACACAACAGTTAGTGCGTTTTCTTTTTAAAGCGGTCTGACAACCTGAACATCACTCACAAGCGAACGCGGCCGAGCAATTCCATGCGATAATTCGCTCGTGCTTAATGTGAGGTCAGTAGTGCAGCGGTCAACATGGTTGTCTCATGAAAGCGTGGTCGGAGTTTGAACTCTCCTTTGCAGCGGATGGTTCGGAGTTCGGATGTTCCGATGGGCTATACCTCGCAACCGGGTTCGTCCGATCGAGGAACACTTCCGTGTGGTGAGGAAACCAACCGCAGCAGACGAAGGCACGATAACCGGTTCACCCAGATATAGAAAGTATTCACTGGAACATGAATGATCCCCGATAAGCCTCACTTTTCCCTCACAGCCGAGCAGCAACTGATACCGTTGGGAAAGAGGATATCACTAATAACATTTATTTCGGGCAGATTGTACAAAAACGGGATAACATTTTTCCTGACGACAGATGACGTACTGACAATGTGCACCATGTTGTTGTACTTGGATGCAAAAGATACCCACGAAGTAACCAGCCATTAGCAGTGGACGTGGTGTTTCGGCCGGTGGAAGGATTATTCTATAAAAGTGGCGTTACAGTAGAACAATTTTTATCAGTCTAGTTTTAACAAGCATGCTCAGTCAAGGGATGTGCAGCAGCCAATGTGCATGTAGGCGATGGCTTATAGTTGTTCGAACAAGCCGGAAGTTTATAGCCGACCCGGCGACGGAATTGTGGAAACTCTACACCACATCCTTATTTCACGTTCTGTGGGATTCACATAACGAGAGAAAATGATGCCCAACACACCTAGCTATAAAAATAAGGCCAACGTTATTTGTTATGCCCCCAACAGATATTAAGCCGACCTTGTGTTAAGCGGTCATCCACGGAGAAAAACTGATCCACAAGACAAATGATGCGATATCATTCGTACGTTGTAACTCACTCCAACAGATTTCGTTTTTCTCTTTTCTGTGATTGACGTGAAACTACGAAGATAGAAGACATTAGACTCAGAACTTCGCTCATAATGAGTCAGCCATTAAGTGTCTTGATGAAGTCAAATACGTTGAGAACAAAATTTGCGCCTATTTCTCTCTAAACTTTCATTAAATATTAAGGCACCTACCGCTGCAGAGGGTTCCGAGATTGGTGCTACGTGCGCTGAACAGAGAAGGCTCAGGGAAGCTTCCGTTCAGTTCATTATAACACAATAAGCCACATATTTGCGAATCTGAGTAGCGTAGTGTTCCTTCCTAGATTCCCCAAAAATTCCACGTCTTATGTCACCTCTCACAATTGTAGCTCAACATCACATAGTGTTTACAGAGCGAGTAACAGCTGTTTGAACGTTGGACATCGAGTTAATAGTCATCATCATAGTCAGAAACACATCATTGGTTCACACGACGCTTATACTGCCCCACAAACCACGAAGAAAAAAGCAAACCTCGTACAGGAGGAGAAAAAAGAAAAGGGACGGGAACGGACCTAACTACTAAAAATAGCTACGTCTATATTCAAACATTCAACATCAAGGTGCCTACACCTTGCAAACAAACAACCGAGCTGTAAGTGAAAGTAAGGCGTCATCAGCAAGACAGCTTCCTTACGGCTTTCACTGCCCCGCATCATTAAGTGCACTCACTTCACAGACAACTCGACAAACAACATTCACGCCACTGAGCTCGATTAGCCGCCATCTCACCTAACGTCTCAAGCCACCGACTCTGTGAGTCGCGAGGGCCTCCAGCCCCGGAGACGAACCCGACCTACAGTGGCCAATCCCCTTCGTAAACAACCTTCACTTCTCTACGTCAGGTCATCATCTGTCCACCTCGCACCTTGCGCCAGTCGGCCGCAGCGTCGGCAAACAGTGCTCGGTGTGGCAAACGACTAGCTGGCATCCTTAGTACATGACCTAATCCATCTAAGTCTGTGTAAACGTAAGGACAAAACAAAACTCGTTTGGCAGTCACTACCAAATACCCGCTTCCTAACCTCCTCGTTGCTTACTCGCTGGTGCCACCCGATACGAGCGATTGAACGCAGACATCGGTGGTCAAATACCTGAAGACGGTTCACGTCCTCTACTCTGAGCGGCCATGTTTCGTTGCCGTGAATTAATACCGCCTTCAATGTCATTTCATCTATCCACCCCTTAAGCATCAGAGAGAAACCCCTGTTTCCAGCGGTGTTTCAGACTAGCGAACACCGCCCTAGCCTTGGAAATACGCGCTTCTATTTCATTCCCTACACCTCCGCCGCCGCCGCTGATGCAGCTTCCCAGGTACACAAACCGGTCAACAACCTCCATGACTTCATTATCTAACATTAAATCTACGTAATCACAACAATCTTGCAGAAGCACTTTGCATTTTGAGGCTGCAAAGCGCATTCCGAAGTATTTAGCAGAACGCGAAATAGCGTCCAGTGTTGTTTGTGCTGCTTGAAAAGTTGTCAAACAGCGAGTTACTGACAAGAAAAAACATTCATGTGCTACATGAGTCAGACATGATCGCTCTGGCAGTTCTAGGGGTAGAAAAGTCCTGTGTAATGCAACCAGTAAGATCTGAACAACTTCGGGATCTAAGCGAGTGAACTTGTTTGATACTCACTACCAAATGCGTTCCATCTAACTTCCTAGCCAATCATCCGTCCATTGAAACAATAGGTGAGCCTATCTAAACCGCTGTATCTTTATAGCTGAACAAAGTGGAATTTTTTGATAATTACAACAAACCCGATGAGCCACATCAGTAGCTCAATGAGTGCGGCTAAACGCAAACATCGGTGACGGTAAGTTTCCAAAAAAAAAATTGACATCCACAATATTTAGCAGTTGCGCTTCGTAAGCGCAAGTTCCAACAGCTCCGACTGCTTATCTCATTGTCATTTTTAAGCCGATGTGAAATACACTTTCGATGCCAAAGATAATCCGAGTTGACATAGACCGTTCTAACTGAACAATAAGAGGTTCAATTCTGCAACACATACTTTCACTGTTGGCGATACAGCTTCCCAAGAATACTGATTCGTCGATAGTCTGGGCAAATTTAATGTCGTCTATAGTAACCGTTACTGACAATCCTGTAGAAAAACATTGCAGCTGCTACGAACATTCAAAGGAGCTGAATAGAGTGAGGTATACTACGAAATGGCGCCTGTACCTCTTCCAGATTCTCAAGCCAGTTACAGATCATTAGCATTTGAGGTTATCAAGGCGACATGCGATCTCACAGAAATGAACGTAATACAGAAGGTGAGCTGAACTCAATTTCCACGTAAAGGAAGGCACTGAAGAGAGCTTGAGCTGTGACCTGTGATTGCTGGTTGGAAATGTTCTTCGACTAATCGAAAAAGCGCCTGTTGTCATAAGACATACATAGTAAGTTGCATGAAGGTTGGATGGCACCCGTAGGGTTATTCAAACATAGTCAGTAGGAACAGTTGAGGTAACTGGATGTCGAGGCCGTAACCGTATAACTGGTGGTTAGCACCGTTCTCACTGAGCTATCTCAAGTTGTCACCGTTACCAGGTTGACACGTTAAAATCATTAGAAAAACTTTATCCTAGCTTCCTCAAGTATCAATTGGAATAACACTAAGGATGAGAGGACCAACCATACAAATTTACCCGTTCGTAAATAACAGCCTTTTCACGAGTCCGCTGAACAGTGTTTTTATCCTCAACAATAAAAAAAACTTTAGAAAAAAGATACTGCAATAAATTATTAAAAAATTGTTTGAAATTTAGCGTAACCCTGCAGTCTGACATTTCCCCTCTTGTACACTTTGACGCTGTGTATTTGATTTTGCTACAAAGTCGACCGTTTAAAGCTTTTTAGCCTCTGATGCGTTTGCGTTGGTAGATGGTTCAAGTGGGCTAGCACTGGTTTTGACATTCTTGTGTCTTTCCTAACTCCTGAACTTCTTACGCCTTATTTTATATTTGGTCCATTCTTATTTCGGTTATTTTGATGGTAGAAACCGCAACGATATCACTGTCAGCCGCACATATTCCCTTGCAAATAAGTCGTTCTGCAGTTAAATGTCATCTAGATTGTTGATGGCAATCACTGTGCTGGCAATAAATCAATATGCAACAGCTGACTGTCAGTGAGAAAAAGGAACTACTTGTTCAAATGTTGTCAGCAAGTCAAACGTCCTGTTTGTCAACCGTGTCGGTTGAGTAGCTGATAAATTTCGTGTTTCACTTTTGTGATCGACATTTCTGCGTTCAGTACTGTTACTTTAAAAAGACCAAGAGATCAAAAAACTGTGTTGTGAACATCGTATTTTCTAGCGAGCAAACAAAACCAAAACATTCTGTTACGGCAGCGTGGTCAAACGACACCGAACAATGAATAGCACTGTGAAATGCTCATAGGGATGCGCGTGGACAGAACTCAGTCAAGATGATGAGGATAAAATGACCATTGGGACAGCGATGAATTGGTACACAAACCACAGACAAATTACAGGCGCTGGTCATCGGCATTTATAGAATACAACAAAAAGTCAGTCATCAATCAGCGGTAAGCTGAGAAGTGGATGGTGAAGATGATTTTTTCCCGAAAATAGAGCGAAAAAACCGAACCCAAACAATTACAAGATATTTTTTGCGAATATCTCAAAAAATAAATAGCTTATAAGGAAAATGGAACACTCACCAACACGTTCTTAAGGATTGATTGAGGGAAATCAAATGAAGTATTTGTGTCAAATTTTCAAACAGTTTGCAAACTTTCACAAACCCAGGCAACATTTTACAGTGTTTCAAACGTTTGAGTACCTTGAAAATCACATTCCGTTGATCCTAAAGAATGTAGACCCTGTTCTAATATTAACGGCCTGTGATTCGTCCGCATAATTCACGAGTTCAATGCGGAACGTACGAATTCACATTACAAAGGATGGTGACTGGTGTGATAACTGCCGAACTAACCCGAACTCCCGGACACCGTTATTATAATTGATAACAGCATATCAGTGGTTGGCACCCAGTTTTAACTGCCACGCAACCACGATGGTAAAAGCAAACCGTAGTTTACAGACAAACGAAATGGAAGAAGTGAGACGTGATAAGCAAAAACCTATATCTAAACTTAAGCATTCAACATCGAGGTACAAACGAACAACCGAATTGCGTATGGGACTAAGACGGCATCCACAACATAGCTTCTTTATGTCCACTACTGCTTCGTTTGGAGGTCAAGACCTCTGGAATTCGACAATAGGTCTTTCCCTGACAGTTTCGCGGTTTCCAACAACAGTTGGTGGTCTCAATGATTAGTGTCCGCTAAGGTTAACGCTCTTTTAACACAATGAGTACAGCACGGTCACTGCGGATTGCATTTTAGTATGTTATCAATTAACTGCATACGCAGAGTTTATGAACACATGCGCCGGCGATTTCTCGCGTATGGTGGTCACAAACAGGTCCAACTGTGAGGCTTGTCCAGCATGATCTACATATTTGCCGCAAGGAATTTAAGTTAACTAGTCATCTGCATACTTTGCGTCAGCCAGGTTACGAACGCCAAGACTAATATGCGACCAAACGTGGGTGAGGTTCAATTTGCTTCAAACGAATCACCCAGTGCATCTTCTAGAATGTGGTCTACAACAGAGTTCAATAGCCAGTAAAGAATCCAATGAAGTCACTGTTCACATATGAGCTAACTAAAGACAAGAATGATCAATATCGCACAGTTGTCAAGCAATCTCAATGTGCTCAGAGCAAGTCTAACAACCGGATCAACGGAACTGTTTTGAAGGATGCATTACGCCAGACATAAATAACCCACAAACAAGACCTGACACAACTCCAAAAGACCGGTTATTTTCTTTACCCTTGGCTTCGCTCCGAAAGTGGCGTAATTATATGCGCATCACAGACTGTTGTAAACCATTTCTCCATCATGCTCCCTGTTCGCCTGAACGTCAAGTCATGTGATTGAAGATTACTATAACAGCCGCAAACAGATATGAACCAGTTTATCCAATTCATTAACCAACTAGATGTGTTGCGTTAAGTTAAAAATCTGTTTTTATCCTATCAGTTGTTTACCAAAAGCACATCAAATTACCTGACAATAATGTCTGAACGGGATGGATAGAAAAGTCATAAAATAGCCAAATAGGTTGATGGCACGAGTGAAAAGCTTTGCGCGTATAACTTGTACTGTCGCTGTTAGACCAGTAGAACTTCATCAGTCGTTGAAAGTCGCTAACAGCATAACGTAATAATGTAGAGAAAGCGTTGATCAGATTAATGCTATGACGTATTTCTAAGAGGCTTCGTAATTCACGACTCAAAGTTTCCCGTTTTGCAGTCGACTTGTCTAGTTGGTTGTTACTGGCCACAAAAAGTAACATTTTTCTGTATAGTTTAGCATCAAACATTGTTCCGACAAACAATTTGTATCAAACGCTTAGTGCGAGCAAACCCAACCTCTAAAAGCTATATGTGCGGACATTATTTACGATGAATGACTGATTATTGACACCTCACACGTCATACATCTCTTTCATATTTAGATTTATCGGGGGGGAAAATGATAATCCATGACAAAAAAATATCGTAATTGAAGCTATTTAGAAAGTGAATCAGGTAAGGATAAAAATACATCGAGAACGCGGGCGCTATTGTCAACGATACTAGGCAGTTAAGCAACAGTGAGTATCACTGATATATTAGTGTCTTTGACAATGAGGAGAAGGAAGAGGAGAAGGATTGGTGCTAACCTCCAACACTATCTTTTGGGTTCCATTTTGACTGAGGCAATGACCCAATGCTGCATTAGAAGGGGAGTTTAAAAAAGTCTTAACGAAAAACCTAGACAGTCTCTAAATTAAACTGGCTGATGAAGCTTATGGGCCTATGATAATTGCAATCAACGGACAGTGTGCTTTTACGAAGCAATATTTGCTATCTTTAGGAGAAATCCTATCAACAATATTTGGTAACATTTGAACTGCATAGGAGTTCTGGAACCGTCATGTTAAGGAGAGGGAGGTGTATGTGTAGATGTGTATAATATTGGAAAGCTAGGCGGAACTTCACCGATTAGGCAGGGTGAATAATGATAGTGAAATGGAGGGCCGGACAATGCAACAGCTGCAGCTTCTCTTTCGATGGAGTATTATTTGCGAGATGTTGTAGACATTTTGTCCTCTGGATTATCGGCTGCCGAATCGTTGATGCCATTTGGTGTGTGTGTGGTAGAACGCAAATGTAGATGAACAAACTCTTCACGTTCTACACGTCTTTTCAGATTGTTAAGCTCACCTACCGAATCGTCATGAAGAACTGCGACGTTGCAAGCAACCATTTTCACGCAAAGTATCATTGTTTCTTGGTTGACAGCCAGTGCGCGACTACTGTTTGATTCAGAAAAATCATTTACGAGTGTTTACCTCGCTCAGTTAAGAAGTCTTTGGGATCTCAACGCAGAACCTTCGTAAGTGTGCTGACCGTTATTACCATGGTCAGTGTTGAGGGATAAACGTTTCTGTGGATGAGCACGCTATCCTCACATAGGCCACGTCTCGAAAATACAGCACCGATGCCAGTAATGCAGTTCGGCCAAGGAAAGATTTACATCAAACAGCTGCCATCTGTGCTTAATATGAGTAAAGTTTGTTACGTCTGCTCTTGCAGCTACACAATTTCTCGCGGAGACTTACTGGTAATGGGCGAGTGCACACAGGCACCTTCCAGTGGCCAACAATAATCTTAGATTTAAAATATGAAGCATAGACAATCCGACTAAACATAATCGTGAGTTGTCTTTCAGTGGAGCAGGACCATCGACATGCTGTACACCTGCCATAAAAAGACAGCCCAACTTCATTATCAAAGGAACTAGCCAGAGAACCATTTTCAAGTGTTGTGTAACTTGTGAACACGCCGTCGGTGTGAGAAGATAGAATTCATCTTCGCCAGCCAGATTTTCCATTCGATTCGGCCACAAGCGAGCAAAGTCGTTAAAAGCACCACCTCATCATAATCGCCATTTTTGATTCTCAAATTTACGGCTCATAGAAAACTACTGAATAGAACTTAAATACTAGCACCACCTCGCAATAGATGTCACTCTTATGACATACAAACTAGCAAAACACGTGTAAATTAACTACAATAGTAGAGTCAACAGGTGCACTTGTGTGCAAAGCACGAACGTGCCAAACAAAATATTTGTATCAGGCGGGCCTACTGAGGATGAGCTACTCATTTACACAGAGTGAATTGTTTTCTGCAACAATGCCACCTACGCATATTATGAACGAACCGATGAGCTGATTCCATAGGCTACGACAGTATGAGGTGCATGACGTGCGCTGCTGTAGCGTCTGCGGTCAGTGAGCCTACACATTTACATTTTGGCTGTGACTGGCTGAGTAATAATCAATAAGTTCATTCAGGAGACACAGTGTGGTAGTCCTGTAGTGCTTAATTAACCATTCATCATCTCTAATAGTAAAGAACATGAGGAGTTGACATTTTATGTTAAAGTGACGTTTCTAAAAGAGATTGAGAGAAGAGTGAAATATAGACAACTCTCAGACAAGTGTGACGTCAGCAGAAAGTGGATTTCCAATTAGATCAGTGACAAATAGAATATCTTAGGCGTTCAGACAAAAAAAGACAGCATCTCTGGGAAACGCCTGCAAACTGCTACCGTGAACTCTAACGCTCATAACATCAGCCATCATCATCATCACCATCATAACAGCCATGAGCTTGACCAGAAGGCACGGGGGCTCGGACCATCGCTCCCATCAACAGTGACCAGGAACACTCTAGAATAAATGAAAGAGTTGCTAAATAATTTTTTTTAATGGTGCGAATGCAGGTACGCCATTGATTGCGACACACCGCCATCTCGGATAGCGTCTCCAACCAGCGGTTTGAGTGATCACGAGGACCCCATCCAGGCAGGCGACACCTACCCACTTTGCTCAGTGGAACAGTCAGGGTATTCACATTTCGTGACCATGTTGTCGCTTGACCACCACGTGGTTTCACCCAACTGTTGGTGGTCTCAGTATATAATGCCCGGTACGGTAAACGCTCAGCTGGCATGCGGAGTACGTGACCTAACCATCGCAGGCTGTGCAACGTGAGTAGTTGACCAATTGATCGCGCATCCCGAGCGTTCCGGAATACGCGCCGGCGCGAACACACACGATCAGTGCATCTACTGTGGGCTAATTGGCAGAGACATCGATGGACAACCGTAGCGAATTTGCTTATACCTTCGCTGCAAACAGGTCATGTATCTGAATCATACAGCAAAACAGAACGTACACAAGCATTATATACTCTTCCTTTCAGCGACAATCGAACGTCTTTTCGACGCCACAGATGACGCAGGTTGGCAAAGGCAACTCGTGCCTTTGCTATCCTCGCTGATATCTCATCAGCAATATTACAAGCTGACGAGATAGTGCTACCCAAGTATGTGAAACTGTCCACAGTCTCAAGCGGATTACCTGCAATAAAGAAAGTAGGAGTGGAAATGCCCCAGTCTTGAAGTAACACTGCACTTTGAAGGTGCGAAGCGCATTCCATACAAACCAGCCCGGTCACTCACCTTGTTCAGCATGGTCTGCATGTCTTCGGCAGAGGGGCTAAGTAAGACAATGTCGTCCACATACTCCAGATCGGTCAACCTAGCGCCAGGAAGAAGCTCAACACCAAGTTCACTGGACTCCTCAAGCGCATTTCCAGAATGTCGTCTATGACAAAATTGAACAAAAGGGGAGATCGGACACCCTTGACGAACACCACTAGAAGTGATGAATGCCCGAGACAGTTGTCCATAAACCCTCACCCTGCTTGCAGAGTGAGCATACAGTGATCTCAACGGACACAGATACTTCATTGTGGCTTTCTTGCAAAGAAGACAGTTCCAGAGAACGTTACGAGCAACTGAATCGAAAGCAGCTTTCAGGTCCAAAAAGACCACGACCGTCGGCTGCCTATAAGAGTGCCGATGTTCCAAGATCCGTCGCAAGGTAAAAATGTGGTCAACGCACCCTCGACCGGATCGGAATCCTGCCTGTTCTTCACGTATCTGACTTTCTCTGGGCTTAGTGAGCCGACGTAAAATGAGGCCAGTGAGTAACTTGGAAGCAACAGACACCAAACTGATGCCTGTGGTTGTCACATAGACTTCGAGCCTTCTTAAATTTAAACGGAAATTGCTGTTGGTAAACCCCAATTACGAGGTACCTCTTCAGTCTCCCAAATCGTCTGGAGGAGTTTTGTCAGTTCTGATATCAACCTCTCCCCGCCATCCTTGAAAAGAGGAGAGAGAGGTCTGGTCCAGGAGCCTTGTTACGCTCCAGGGCCACTTCTGCTTCCGACGGAGGGCCGTCTGGAATGCAATAACTGACCATATGGTCTGGTTGAGGCCAGCTGAACTGTTCTTCAAAATGTTCAGCCCACCTGTCAAGTCGACGCGATTGATTGGTGATAAGTGAACCATCTTTTTCACATATGGTCTCACTTACACCGACTCGACGACCAGTACAACCACGGATCAGGGAAAAGCCTTCTGCTAATTCCCAGATAAAAAGCCTTTCCATCTCTTTCGACTGTTCGACCAAGTAGTGCTCACGGTCTTTGCGCAAGCTTTTAGTCAGCTTGCGTTTAAGTTCTCGACGGTCGTCATCATATTCAGAACCAGGTGGGATCGAGCGACGCTTGTTCATGAGGTTTATCGACGTGATGGAAATCCAGTTCTGTCGCAACTGAACAGCTCCTTCGGAACACACCAGCAGCATTTTGAGTCTGCTCGGTTTATAAATATCCCCCTTTGGTCGAACAGTGCAAGAATAGGCGCTTCAGCGCTATGTATAAACAATTTTAGGGTATCAAAACAGTGGTTGTCGAGAGTCGGGATGATATATTAATTGCCGATGGAATGAATGCAGTGAAGTTGCAGAAATTGACGACATATGTGCAACAGAAAAGATATTGCAATTACCGGATTTTGTGTGATTAAATTTTCTTCATTTGTCATGCGCTCCTTAACAGAAGCATAGAAATGCGTAAGGAAGATTGCAACGGTGAAACACTCAGCAAAAAGCGACTAATAATAGCCCTGGATCGCAACCAATTGGGAGGTTTTCAAAAAACCTCGACATCTGTAAAACGAAGGCTCAGAGTTGACTCGAAGGTCATGTCAAACCGGGTTTTGCTCACGGACGCAATAACGCTATCACCGAGGTTCGATTAAGTTTTACCCAACGGTGTCCATACAAAAACATACTTGTTGATGGTGGTCCCCTTTGACAGCGTGTATTATGAAACAGTATACAAATGCGATTTCGTACCTCCTGTGATTGTAACCCGTGCAAAACCGGCAACCGGACGTAGACTATGCACCTCCGCATTATCTCAGTGCAAACGAAATGCATAAAAATTATATACAATGTCCCTACCACAAGTAATGCTCACAAGATTTATGGAATAGTGGACTGGAACTCCGGGTGGTAAGGCGTGATCGATTCAAGTTTTATATACATCTCAAACAGGCATGTGATTGGCTTTTTTAGTATTTACGGAGTAAGATGATTCACCTCCAACTTTCTTAACGTATGCGTACACTTTTAGCTGTCACACTACGTTTTTATTTATTACTGTTATCTAAGTATTAAGGTTTAGGCGATTTAATTTGACAAAGCTTATTTGTACGGGTTTGATGGAAGCTACAGCAGCCTGAGTCGAACAGAAGGTTCATAATATGCCTATTAGTTGAAAACCAGCCAGCTTTGACAAAATAGCTAAACATTTACCATTTGTCTATTTTAATTTGTCCACAGAATTCGATTATCTACCAGCCGATTTGTTTTTCGTTTCAATGTCTTCCGTCAGCTGCCGAGGTAATCGGTTCTAAATGTAACCTCTAGACTATTGGAATATCTTAACCTTTCTCAGAAGTGAAATGTAGTGCCTTAAAGTTGTTACGCTGGTCATATGGCGCACCACCAACTCTGGGATCACCAGGTTCCCAACATCACTATAGTTGTAAAAGCTTGCATCCGCCGGCTCCTACTTTCTGTACATGGATGCCAATTAGATTGAACAAAGCGACTGTACTTATTCTCCTTCGAAATGACTGGGCACATCCGAACACTATTCACACAAGGTTTAGGTTGAGCGTTTAGATGGGATTATTCGGTTATGTCTACCTTATGGTTACTGGCGTTAACGTTAACATGCTGGTCTCGCTAATACGAGTATCGAAGTGCAAATTCCGGTCCGGACGAGGAAATGCGCTATTGATGAGCAACACTCAAGGCTAATGTTTTCATTCCAAGTGGGTTTATCTGAATGAGGAAGCTCGGATGTCAACGGCTTTCAACTTTAAATGCTCTAAATCCCCGATTCACTTTGTCAATAAGATGTAACCCGATCGGATTTGACCGATAACCGAGCATCACCATCACCACCTGATCGATACCAGTCCGAAGTCGCTAAACAACGGAATAAATGCTAGTCAGGGCGTGGACAACACAAACAGTAAACCACTTGTCAGGGGTTTGGCTGAGTTGAACCCCAGTGCCTACAACCTTCTTCCAAGAGGCCCTTTTGGGACACGTTATTGGCTGAACGAAAACAAGTGACATTACCCTGAGTCAACTTTTTGAACAACACATCGCAAGGCTCATATCGAATACTTACGTTACTAAAGAATGCATGGCACTCTTACAAATTGTCACTTCTTAAAACAGACAGATCACGGACACCGACCTTCTTCCATAAATACCAAACACCCCACCTCAACATGGCTAGTACAACGGCGTATACCATATTCCACGGTCCCTTCCGAACACTCCTTGGGGCTGTGAATATAACATTAATTAGTGTCGATGGTACTACACTGTCCACCCTTTTTATCCTTCTTACGAGTCACACCTTAGTCATGCGTTGTTCGAAAGGTTTAAACACCAATGTAATGGTCCCTGTGAATCCGTGTAATTCTCATCACCGTCATTTTGGTTTTGAGTGCAATCCGTAGGTACCATGGTTCAGGTTGCTTTTGGTCTTGATAACTATTCACAAGGTAGCAGAGTAATAAATAGGTACAAGTGTAGGGGGAAGAAAAAGGAAAGAAAACATTGTTTCATGAAAAAGAAGAGTCAACTTTGCGGGAGCAAGGTCTTCAGTGACTGCGATACACTATCATGTTAGGGTGTGTTCAACCAGCAATGTAGATGGTCACAAATTCTATAATTAGGTAGACGGCATATATCAACCTTGCTCAGCGAGGTGGTCAAAGCTTTCATTGCCCGTGAATGACGTTATCCCAAGGCCGTATTGCGGTTTCTATCAATCAGCAGTGGCCACGTTGAACAATCCGCAATGTGGCAGACGGTCCGTTATATATATATATATATATATATATATATATATATATATAA
>LOND01000371.1:14506-34445 GCA_014220965.1 Paragonimus kellicotti
AAAACTTTTCTCAACCCTTTTTGGAGTCGTAATCGATGTTTCCAACCTCAAACGGTTGATTGGTCTCAGTCTGTGGAAGAAAAAGCGCAACTACTAAAGAAAGTAATTCAGACAGTATGACACGCATTCGGTGCATGACTGTCGACACTTCGAGCTTCTGTTCTGTATGATTCCTCCGGTACCTCACTCATGCCAAAAAAACTATATTTATCCGTGGTTGAATGCGCTGTCAGAAGTGCCACAGATTCTTGGTCACTGGCGCGCTTGCTACGGATATCTGATTGGTTTGTGAGCCAGTGCACTTTTTAGTACTCTTTCAGTGGGTTAAATAGTTCATTTCTGTCACTTTAGGCTACTTCTGGTGACCCTTTGAATATTCACCAAAATGATGAACATCTACAAGTTAAGCAATCGCTCAGTCAGATATTCCGGGTTGTCTTATATTTCTTATACAGTCTTACCGACAGGGGCTGTTCAGGTTACTTGAGGCACCAGAAATCAGTACCTGCCATGAAGGAGGTGAGGTAATGAAGCTGTCTCGCTGATGCCGCCTTACTTTCACTCATATTTCAGTTTGGTTATCAGATATAGACATCTTTGATGTTGAATGTTTAAGTACAGACTTTGACATTTTTAATAGTCAGGTTTCCTCCCATTCTGTTTTCTTCCTGTTTTTCTTTATGCCTGTATAACAATTAGGCATCAGTGAGAACCACTGATGTATTGCTGTTTTATGATGATGATGCTGACGACCTGCCAGGAGTGGCTTGCGGTTGACAGCGTTTTACAAAGGTTTACCCTCTTAGTGTAGTGGTTGACCATCTAGTCTGCGTTCATCAGCTGTTATCTTGCTGACCTCTGTATTAGATTCTCTAAATTAAATTGTCACGTCTGTGTTGCATATTGTGTGTAAAAGATCTATAAGACCTTGTTTGGTCTATCTTTGATTATGTTCTAGTTACAGTCAACGAGACCGTTTATTGGCGGTGTCTTGAGCTACTTTAACCAATCCTCATTACCTAACGGTGCAAAATCGCCTGTTAACTGAAGTGCAGTTAGTGTAATCGTACTGTGCATTAGTTCTTCCATTCATTTCCGTCGTTGACGCTAGGTGGAATTTATGCAGTGGATCTGCCAGTGGATATCGGAACGTCATTTCGGTATTGCAGTTCTGATCGTGTGTTTCTATTTAGAAACAAATGTCAATTTTCCTAGCTTAAGAGACTTATCGATCGGTGTATTTAAATCTTATTACTGGTCACCTTAAAACGAGTTGGAAGTCTCTATAAATTTTAAGGCCAACTGCAGTGACCCCCGCGATCGTAATTGTCAATCATTATCATTTGCCGCTGGTAAAGTCAGCCTGTGTCAAAGGGAGAGGCGACAGCACATGTTAGTAAAGTCATGGATGGGAACCTTTGGCAAACGGTAAGTTGTAGTGAACGGCACGAATAAGTTGACGCGCTACAAGTCAAACATCCGACACTTCCGCTAAATGGCGTTTGATAAAACAGAGTCAGAATTTGTATTATAAGATGGTCCGTTGATTATGTGGGCATGATAATTTTCGGCTTATCATACTAACAAGAGGGAGTGGTTTTTAATCCTCCTTTGAAGTCTGTTTTATGAACCTAACTTACAAGGGTGTGAACGAAGTGTAATTTTCGTTTCTCATTGGAGGCTGTAACCCAGCGTCTGTTTGAAGCGATTTGGATGCGGATAGTTTTCCCAGGGTCTTTATATATATATATATATATATATATATATATATATACAAAATATCAGCTTCCCGACCTCTCAGTTAGTTAGCTACTGGTGCCTCCTCCCTCCCCACCCACCGATGCGGGCAATCCATCTCAAACATCGATGATCGAATAGTTCCAACCAAGTTTCACAGCCTTGAGTTAACGTTGTTTTCACATTCCTTTACTTATTGTTTCCAACATGCGGTCATTAACATTCAGAGAGGCGCCTCTCTGTTGCTAAGTTTGTCCTTTGTCAATAAGTATCACTTTGGCCTAAAAGTTAGGAGCCTCTTTCTAATTACTCATGGCTCAGCCGCGGGATTATTCCTGCGTTTTCCTCTATTTATTGGAAGTGGGTCGTCAACGTCAGTTCATACGTCCTTTCAGTCCTGTCCTATAATCTAGGGTTCTCTGTTCATCTTTGATATTTCGTTCCTCTGATCACCCAGGTGGTTATAAAAACACCCTTCGGAATGCTTACTGTAAAGGTTTTCGACCCTTCACCTCAATTGTGGATGTGAGCAGGGGCTTTCGTATCCACTTTGACTAGAAACGTTCTCAACGCGAGAAGGCTGTTAATAGGGTTCCCCCGAAATGCGATCACACGATCACATCTTTTGCAGTACAGCAACTTCCTCTCATTTTGCATGCACACTTTTGTATTCCCAGTCACGTGCGAGGTCGTACAGGTGTTTTGTTGAAATACTTACGATCACAACCGCCTATCTCTGTGGTCGTTTGATTAGCTTTCTCAATTCATGATGTTTTTGTGTCACTCAGAGCATTTTTAAACCATTCGAATGGTGAAGCTTAAACTCTTCAGTTCCCTAAAATGGAGTCTTTACTTGCCATCAATTTGATCTTCCTTCGGCTCGTTTCTTGATACGAGTTCGTAATCATTCTGACAAGTACCATCTAAATCTGAACTTTTCTTACTAATGTGTTAGTCCAACCGCTTACGCGTGTGTTCCATATTGCCTGATGAAGGAGTTGGCAGAAACCCCTTCATTCGCGTCGTCGAGGAGGTGACTCTTAGTAGATATCTATGGTGTACCTGTTGTCGTGTGACTGTGTTTTCTTTGAATCGGAAACAGTAAGTGAAGTTGAGCAATATATGCCGCAGGCGTTACCATCGTGCTTTACTTTGCTACTTCATGTTACCTGGGTATCTAATGTTGGAGTTTTGACGAGGGGGTTTATGGTTTAGAGTAAGACTACCCTCTTGTTTTGAAACTGAGCGCACTAGTTCCAGTTTACAGCTTCAGGCCTCAGTCTTTAATTGAGAATTCTGATCACGTCTTGATGCAAGTGTTCTCAGTCACATATACTTCAGCCTACATACAATCATAACTACATTTCAACTATTTGTGAATAAATGACACTTGGTAAATCGAGGCAATGGAGACCGTGAGGAAACCGCCCCCTTCAGCTACCACCTTAATCTTAATGGCAATCTGGTAATTAAGGAGTGTAAGCAACTTGTTATGAAACGTCTGATTTTAACCATAATTTTTTTTTAAAAAAAATTGTCATCCTTTCTTGATTTTATTCTTTAACTAGAGCTTTCTGTTCTTTCACTGTAGGATAGTCGAGTGTCAGTGCTAACCATCTAAGTGTTGCTGTCGACAGCGATGACGTGCGCTTCTGGGTAATTAATAAGCTTTTGTTTTCCACAGTATCCGGTGTTACCTTAAGGTTTGGTGACCACGCCGCTTGATCTGGCCTATTGTTTTGCAAAATGGGTGATGCGAAAACATAATGAGACGGTAATAAGAAATGGAGTCGAAGAGAGTGTCAAATACCTGAATAGCATGATGTAATATTTTTTCTAATTGATGTTCAGTTCAGTGCTAATATGCTACTGTGGTTGCACTAAGCTTAGCTTCCACATTCGCCTTTGGGTTACTATGTGGCTTTGTTTTGAGTTCTGTCAAGTGCGCTCGGTTTCGCTGTTATGGTTTTACAGTTCAGTTAATACATTCTGAGTGAGGTAGACGATGAATCTGTTTTTAAGGATCTAGGAGAGTGACAAGCTCAAACACTCTGGAAACGACTGATTTAGTCATTACAGTGAAGTAAAATGGTAAGGCAGTTACATAAATTGGTCGCAGCGTTGACCGAAAAGCTATGTGATGTTTTTTGTTAATCACTGCCAGAATCTGTATATCCTCAATTTTAGTAGCGCTTCCAGTCAGTCAGTGTGTTGTCGCTCAATAAATCAGTAAAACAGCGTTTTCTCTCTCTCTTGGCTGCATGTCAATTTACTTCCATCATTTTGTAGGTTTATTGTTTAGGTTAGCACTGCAAGCTTCATACTTAGCTCCATTGTGTGCTTTGCACTAGTTTCCAGGGAGTTGTTAAAGTTGGCGGTAGTAGTGGGACAAAATTTTTCATATATTTCTTCGGGGACCGAATTGGTGTTACAAGGAAGATTCGCACTACTAGCATAACGGTTTTTGATGTGTGAACACCGACCAACGTAAGTGTTTAGATTATCCAGATTTAAGTAGTCCGATGCCGTGTCAACCATGCCTGTTGACTTCCTTACCGTTTCTAGTTGCGTCTTTGCACAACTTGAATGCTTTGTATACTTTCCGATCCGCATTCGTCCGCTCGTATAAAATAATTGTGAAAAGTGAGAAAAAGGCTGCGTTAGAACTGTGTAAACCGTTGGCTCATATATACATTGGGCCCAAAACTAACTCGGTTTCAGATTTGTCGGTTAGTGTTTATATCACTGTTATCTCAAGTTAACATATCTCACATTCCTCATCAAGAAGTCTATTTGTATGTAAAATAGGAAAGTCACTGCTTTTGTTAAACTTGTATTGGGTATGGCATTACGATTTGCATTCTTGTTACCGTGTCCAAAATATTCCGTTCATGGACGTTGACCTTTCGTTAGTTACCATCTTGTCATCAGTGTGTTGGGGAAACTAGGCCAGATAGTGATGTTGGACATACGGCTGCAGACAGTTTGACATACTGTAGCAGTTAGTGGCTTCGACAGCCTACTACTTGCTACTTATATATCCGTTTTTTTCCCATTCGGAACCTTTGAGTCACGGGGTAGCAACAGCAGTCGTGAGTGGTGATCAAAAGTTACCTCGCAACGTAGTAATCATTAACATACTGACAACGACCATCACTTTGTGCCGGTTCTGGTATCCATCATACTTGGTCGAGTCACTGTAGCTCGGGAGACAAACAGGTAAGAACAGTCAAGTTTTTGTCTCGGACGAGAATGTACTGATCAATTTTTCACTCTTCGCCACATTCTGCAACAGTGTCGTAGGTACCGCCGGCCAAAACCACCGCCCTCCATGAATATAAAGCCGCGGTCGATTCAATAAATCGATGTACACTTTTAGTCACTTAAACGCAGATGTGCGCCGACTAAGTATGTGAACATACTGTCGGCGCTTTATTCCCATACTTCAGCTCAGGTTAGGGTTTACGGCGAACTATCTGACAGTTTCAGCACCAGGAGCGGCGTACGTCAAGGCTGTCCCCTTTCACCATTTTTGTTCAACTTTGTCATAGACGAAATAATGGAGGACTGTCTGCGGCACTCAAATGATGCCGGCGTGGACCTCCTACCTGGTGAAAGACTGACTGATCTTGATTATGCTGACGACAAGATACTGCTGTTTGACAACTTTCAAGCGGCACAAACAATGCTAGGCGTTATTTCGCGTTCTGCTAAGTACTTCGGAATGCGCTTTGCAGCCTCAAAATGCAAAGTGCTTCTGCAAGATTGTTGTGATCACGTAGATTTAATGTTAGATAATGAAGTCATGGAGGTTGTTGACCGGTTTGTATACCTGGGAAGCTGCATCAGCGGCGGTGGAGGTGTAGAAGAATGAAATAGAAACGCGTATCTCTGAGATTGGAGTAGTGTTCGCTAGTGTAGGACATATCTGGCGAGCTAGAGGTATCTCCCGCACGCTGAAGTGTCACGTGTTTAAGTCGACAATGAGGGCTGTGTTACTTTACGGCAGCGAAACCTGGCCGCTCAGGGTAGAAGACGTGAACCGTCTTCAGGTATTTGACCACCGATGTCTGCGTTCAATCGCTCGTATCGGGTGGCACCAGCGAGTAAGCAACGAGGAGGTTAGGAAGCGGGTGTTTGGCACTGATTGTCACTCTAATTGTCACACTAATTGTTCACTCCCAACATTTGCACAGACTTAGATGGTTAGGTCATGTACTAAGGATGCCAGCTAGTCGTCTGCCACAGCGAGCACTCTTTGCCGACGCTGCGGCCGACTGGCACAAGGTGCGAGGTGGACAGATGATGACCTGGCGTAGACAAATGAAATCGTTCACGAAGGGGTTGGTCACTGTAGATCGGGTTCGTCTCCCGGGCTGGGGCCCTCGCGACTCACAGAGTCGGTGGCTTGAGACGTTAGGTGAGATGGCGGCTAATCGAGCTCAGTGGCGTGAATGTTGTCGTTGTTTGGCCGAGTTGTCTGTGAAGTGAGTGCACTTAATGATGCGGGGCAGTGAAAGCCGTAAGGAAGCTGTCTTGCTGATGACGCCTTACTTTCACTTACAGCTCGGTTGTTTGTTTGCAAGGTGTAGGCACCTTGATGTTGAATACAGACACAGCTAATATTACAATTTGGCCCACTCCTACCCCCTTCTGATTTTCTTCCTGGCTAAAGCTTTTTTATTCTTGTTTGTATGACAATTAAGCATAAGTGAGATGCGCTGATCTATGGTTGTCTGTGATCTTGATTAACCCTATTAATGACTGGGTCGAGTTAATTCCCGTGGTGTTCTTGTACCAGCCCCGGATACTTTTCTTGAATGTGGAAACTATTATTGAATGACCTCAGCACTTAAGAATAGCTTCCGTCGACCACACAAGTTGAAGCAAACGAGTAAATGATCTCACTAACACCTCCCCACCTTCTTTGAAAAGTGCCGGCACGAGATCATCTGGACCAGCAGCCCTATTACGTTTGAGAGCCGAAATACAATTGCGGAACCTCAGTCTCAGTGGGTGGTTCCAAATCTACCGACCAGGGTGCTACACTTCAAGTTTTCCACCCACCGCTCTAACCTTCTGGACTTATTATAGACGTGTCTCATGTCTCGCTGGTAGCTTCACTCAGGACGGTCGCCTTGGACTAAGAGCACGGACCAGCTTGAAAAATCTGCTGATATCCTTTGAAAGAAAGGCGGTTTCCACTTTCTTACTTTTCTTCATTAGCCATGCCTCACGATCGACCATCGGGCCACGCTTCAACTTCCTACGGATATCCGTCCCAAACCGTCCATGTGAGCCGCTAAAAGGAATGTTCTGTCTGGTATCTAACACCTTCATAGACTTCTATGAGATCCAATATTTGTTCAACCCACTAACCACTGCCGCATGTTACACGACCTGCTTCATGAATGACCTGTGTGATTTGGGCCTAGTAACTATTACGTTCTTCGGGGTGGGAACCGCTTTCTGGGCTGGCGTGGTACCTATACTTTGCTGAAGGCAGCCAGTTTCTCAACACCCAACCGTTGTCGGTGGAGTCGTTACTCAGCAAAAATGAGAACAAAACGTACCAACGCATGATTTGAATCCAGGTGTGTAGTCAAATAAGAACGATAGTCCTGGATTGAGCCACGCAACCTATAACTGACAGCCATGTGGTCTATCTGAAACCAGGTCGGATTTGATTAATTCAATCACAACAAGTGCAACAACGACGTGCACGATGTCTAAAACTAGTGCTGGCTAAAAATAGCTCATGCTCAGCGCACAGCTGCAACAATCGCCCACCATTATCTGATCGATGTGATGCTATCCCAAACCTGCCACAAGACTCAACTTCACCAAGGCGGCCGACCTGGGTGTTCACTTCTCCGGCCTGGATGACCATATCAGACCGAAGGAGAGCGTCCACATCCGAGTAAAAGGCGTCCTTTACACCGATGTCACTCCATTCAGTTGGCGCATAAACGGATAATGAAAGGGTCTCTAAAGATTTTGCGTCTAGAGCTGGCCTTAACAGAACCTGCCAAGCGGACGGCACAAAGTCTACTGTTAACAGGAATCCAATCTACTAATGCGGCTGCGGCCGTCGTGCTGAGGACTATACCTACTCCAGCCTGACCGGTAGCGGCAGGCTGTGGAGTCACCCGAAGTGTATAACCAGTATCCGGTAGACAATGCAGGTGCTGTTAGTTCCATACGTTGACTACTGTCCTGGATCCTAATCTCTGAAATGTAGCAGACATGGACATGGAGTATAACGTTCATGCAAGGGTAGCCTGTTGACCTAACTGTTTTAGGTTTCTAACATTGAAAACACCTATATTAGTTCGTATGCTAGATCTAAGCAAGTGCCAGGGAGACTGGACTGGGTGATAAGAGATGTGACTTACCAGCACAGTTATTTTGACTAACTGTCTTTTGGGACCTGCAGAGTGATTACTGGAAATGGGAATCGGGAAGGGCCTGTAACCAGGTGACTTGGAGAGGTCAGCAGTAGCATGTTTTCGCCTATCCACCCTGCTGTATGCAGCAGATAGGGCGACCCGGTTTATACTGCGAGACGGCCGATGCAGTATGGAATTATTGGTGTTGGAATTATGGTTGTATGTAGGGCTGAGATACTGCCAGGACGCCCAGACCTAGACAGGAGAACGATTAGGGTTCTCAACCAAAGCCTTTGGCTCAAAAGCCTGTACCGCAAGGCAGCGGTTGGGTGGCAATGTACCAGAACTGGTACTTTTTCGGAAAAAGATGCCAACCTTCTTCCAACCCCCAACCTGGAGGACCAGGAGACTGGTTTGTCAGACCTCTACCTATTGGCCTGCCTGATATGAGTGACTCTATCGGTGTGGTGGCCACATCATCCAGTTTAGCCGTATACCTCAGTGAGATGCACAAACGGTCATACCGCATCAATATTCACTCGTTTTGACGTGTATGGGCTAGCGTCGGGTTGCTGAAATGATGGCAGTTTACTGTTGTAACTGTGTACAAGGTACATACTATTTTTAAAGGACACTAGCTTAATACGTCTTTTGCTTTCCTGTTTTACTTGGCGTCCTCCTTCTAATCGGATCTGGTCTCAGGTGGACTGCCTGTCCATTAGTTTTGGTTGGTGAGGTCCCATTCAGGACAGTCGTATTTACAGAAGTTTGGATTCAGTCTATACGTCGATATATCGTTGTTGCGTTCTGAATACAGACCGCAACAGTTCGCTTTTATGAAATTAGCCTCGTCTTTGGTGCAGCATGCATACCAAACTATCCTTAGTGCACACCCAGCAATTCCCGCTTCAGTAATCCAACTAGCTGTTAGACCCGAATTCTACGAACCATTTTAAGACCAGATACAGTATGCGATATAATAGTCCATGGATTTAGCAAGCGCTGCATCTCAGAACAGTTCTTAGAGCATTGTGGCTGCTCATACAAATCAAATGGCGATATCTGTAAAATGCTCAGACATTTTCTGATCACCGATCGGAAAGCTTAGCTTCTGTACCGAAGTCTGTCATTGGGCCACTCAAGCTCATTCATGTCACTAATCCAAAGTGTCTATTTGTTAGGGAAACTACCACCGGGGCACATGGAACACTTATCCGTAATTAATCAAGAGAACTAGTCCACTTGGTCGAACATTCTTAATTGGCCCTTTCGCCTCAGTGTGTTATCGTCACGTCTCTTATGTGAGGCCCTGATCGGCAAGTTCACAATCATCTACGCAGACGGACGTCCACTGTTGCGTGTGAGCTCTTAAACACAGAAAGACTGCTTATCGAGATGACCTCCTGTCGTACAGTATTAACAGAGATCTTGATTGAGCTACCGCAGCTAGTGTGAACGTCTTTCCGAGTTTAGTCACTTGACAGCGGGAATCTGCATTAACGGCAGCAAGAGCATTCTCTGTCTCTGTAAATGGGACTATCTTCCTAGAGCCAGGACGGCTCTGGCTACAGAGAGGCGCTTGTCTGAGGCTTAGGTGTCTCATATAAAAGGCGACTGTGAACACGATACCTCTTGGCGTGGTCGCCTAAATCGTCTCCAGGTATTCGACTATCGATATTTGTGATTGATCGCACATATTATGTGATGTTAGCCTGTACGCTATGATGAGGTTAAAAGGTAAATACTTGGCGGTGAGTCAGATAAGTTCGTTTGTTAACTCATTGATGACACGAACTTAAGTGGTTGTGTCTTTTACTAATTGTGGCAGCTATTCCTCTGACATGCCGTATAGACTGTCACTGCGTCAGCCAGCTGGCGTAAGATGCAAGGTGGACAAGTGAAAGCAGCGTGGAGCTAATTGGTTTGCCATTTTAGGTTGCATTCACTCCCCCGTTCTTTGACCGTGGTGAAGCGTGAATTCTTCGGTTGGAGACTTCACTGGAGATGGCGACTAATCACGCGTAGTGTAGTAAATGTTGCTGGCGCTTGATTGATTTGTGGGGCAAGTGCAGTTGATCAAATGGCTTTCGAAGACCTCACGGAAAGTGCCCTATAGACGTCGTTTTACCGTCGCCTTCAAGTTGGTTGTTTCTTTCCAGGATATGAAAATCTTAATGTCGCACGTTTGATTTTCAACATGAAAGCTCGGCTAGAAATCCGATTCTGTCCTTGTTTTCTCTTTTACTAAAGTGTGCGTTTTGTTTCATAGCTGCATGGCAGTTGAACGTTAGTACTAGTCTTTGAGGTGTTGTTGTCTACCAGGATGCTTGAACTTCAAGTATTTAGAGGATTCTGTTCTAAAAACGACATAGTGTAATCGAAACTACCGTAGACTCGTGTGTATGGCCATTAGTTTGGAACAGCCATTTGTAGGTTCTTTTTACTACGAAAGATGTGGCATTCGTGTGGTATTGCAGTTCCCTTTCATGTGGTTTTGTTTACTTTGTAGTTGTTCATTGTCTTTCTCAAGACAAAGCATGCCGTCGGTGTCTGCCATGGGTCATTTTGAAATGACCACAACAATCTCAAATTCGCCACATGTTGTGACTCCGGATAGCAATCTCAGGGCTAGCAAACAGGATGTTGAAAGTGATAAGGTCTTGTCAACCAAAAACGGCCTTCCAGGAGACATTACCACAAAGAATACATCCTGCTTTATTTCAGAGTCTCCAACTTGTACCACTGTGCTAACTAGCCTAAACGGCTATTGGAAACAGAGTATTCTTGGAGAACCTGTCAACTCTGAAGTTTTCGAGGAATTTAGCGAACCGGCTTCTCCCACTGTCAGTTCAGCTACGGACGAAGAGGAAGAACTCAGGCCCAAAAACCAACCCCGGCTCAGAAAGAACGAATCCATCAGTTCGACAGATGAAGATAGTGGGGATGATCACTCTAGAAATGTTTCTCAGCTATTTAAAGCTCCCAGAAGTATACCGGTGAATGGGTGAGTTTGTGCTATTTCACTTCGGTAAGCTGAACATGTGGACAGTGGCATTTCGCTGGTTAAGTTTACAATGGACGAGCACTGCTTAGTTGCAGGTACCTGTGATGCACAGGCTTAGGCTTGTATTATCCGACAGTATATCTCTGACATGACCCATCCTTATTTATTGTGCATGTCAAGCGTAATTCGAGATCACCGAAATTGAAAAGCTTAGACTGATTAGTGGTATTCGCCCCAACTATTTCTGTAAGCGCACTTTTTTCCGTTCCATTTTGTTGTCTCTTTTGCTCTCATCTCTGGTTAACTTTCATACCGGACAAAATTATTTCGTTTTTCAAAAACTATAATATTTTCCTGTTTTTTTTTTGGAGTTGTTTGTCTCAAACAGTCCTCTGATGCGTGACGTGATGAACGACTCATTCCTCAACGTAGCTATTTGACCACGCATAGGGGCATCTCAGTTACAAGCATTTGTGTCGCGCTGGCCACTTGCGTTGGTGTATCGATCTGAACGCGCCTATCGATCGCATGTCTCGTTGGTCGGTCGCTCGCCTGAAAATGCGGGCTGGACCAAGCGTCTAATGTGCGCGCTTGTGATGATTCACTGTAACATGACCGTGAGATAACCAATCAGCGTTCCACTGGTCCTTGTAGCCACTTCCTGTCAGGTTTAGTATTAAGTGGTTGAATTCACTGGGTGTGTTATTGCTTGGTTGCTTGCTGCTAGTTGTGCGTCCGTTATTTCAGTTCGTACCGACATAAATTATTGAGTCAGCTGAACAAATTTTGCAGACCGCCATTTGATTACGCACTACTATTACGATGTTTCCTACCCTATTCGGCTGTTGATTCTTGATAATTTTTCAAGCAAGACCAGTGAAGTTAAAGAAACCGGTTGTGTTGTGTTCATTTGGTAGTGTGGCATAGTTACCTAAAACCAGTTGTATTTTTACTGCAGATTCTTCTGAATGTGCAGGATCCAGTCGCCTTGATGAAACCCTACGCGACTATGGCTAGGGATACAATTGGGCGTTTAGTAGACATGTGTGAGGATGCACGCAAACGTGTGAGACGTTTTAAATAAATAAACAAATAAATAAATCTGGTTTTTCACCACGCAAACGTTACGAATAATTGTTAATCTGAGGATTAATTCAATCGTGGTTTGCCTTCAAAATCTAGCCACATGTGTGTATATATGACTCTGCAGGGCATAAGATGCATCTATTTACTCCCCTTGGTACCCTTGCATATGTTGGATAGAAAGGTTTTCCCTATCCAGTATTTAAATAAATGGAGTGTAATCCCTTTACTGATAGGCATCATGAGGTCTGGCTTATATAGTTTTAGCATTACTCCCAACTGATTACCGCTTTCGCACTTCTATAATCTTTCTGTTCAGCCTTTTTTGAAAAGAAACACTAAGCTCGGTTTTCAATCTTGCTAGAGCCCCTCAGTAATGTCTCTTTGTCATGCCTCCGATTTCAACTCCGGTCTTGCTTTCGTAAGGCGACCGTGTTGATCATTGCGCCATTAACTTCACATTTGACAAGACCGAATTATCACACACGAACGCATAGCTGCATTCATTTGTGAGTAATGTGTTTTCATCACGCGTTTGATGCCATGCTGGTGATTAGGTCGTATGCATTTTTGGATAAGAAACGGACAACAGTTTGCTGCTCTCAGTCCGCGCGGATCGGACGTGCATTGCATGTACACATTGAATCAAAAAACCTCCCCCGAAATGCCAAGCTTTCAGAATGACATACAGCTACGGATGGGTCACCGGCTCGATGCGTCTTTTTTGTGTAGGTCTGTTCTTCGGTCCCACTGTCATGGTAGTTTTGGTGTGCACTTATCGCGTTTTCGGTCCTGCACGAAGTTGTGACATCACTTGGTTGTTAACAACGCTCAGTCATGGCACTACTGGACTGACTACATTCTGCGCCACACTCGTGATTGGAGTTCAGTCACGCAAATGAACAATTTGGCTCTCAGTATCCAAACGTCAACAACTGATTGTCCATCGTGATTGAACTGAGTTAGCTCTGGTGAGCTGCCAGCTTATTCCCGGCAGTGACTCAGAGTTATTCAAGGTATTCGGAAAGGCTGTGTGAGTGTGTCAAGTGGATTGAGAGACATGAGATTAAACAATAACGCTTGAAAACGGGCACATGGAAATACAACCAGTAGGGAAGACGGGCTGTCCCCATGGGCCACGTCGGTTGATTCTTATTCTCCTAGTTTGATGCTGCGTAAGCCGTAACAGTCTCTGTGAACCACGCTGGCGTTGTGCTTCTCCGTTTTGGTTTACCCGATCTTCCTATCCACCTATCTTCCCAAAACAAATTCAACATAGTCGCAGCTGATGGTCAGCTATCGGAATATGAATTCTGACAGGTGAGTTTCCCGTTTGCTTAACCTATCTCGGATCGCGTGAGTGGTGCTGATTATCATCACTACCCAGTGATACCGGCATTCAACATAGACCTGGAAACACGACCGTTTCATACTGCCGTGGAAGTATCCGAACCATACACTCCGAGACAACAGCAAATAGTCGTCTTGTCGTTTAACACCGTCTTCATCCTTAACAACTTAACAACAATCATTTATGTGATAAGCAATGAAAAGCCATCGAAAGTTCACAGGCTGAATTTTGTTTTAATAGCCATTGTAAAAAATTCCGTACAAACGTATGGAGAATATCTGTGGCATACGACCACGCTGCAATGCACGCTGATTCTGCAGTGGATTATTACGACTCGCCCTTGCCATTTCGCTTCAGCACTTGTATATATCATTCAAGCACATTTCTAGCGAGAGACTGCTACATTAGAATGCAAACCCCTCCTTGCCTGTTTCTAACCATCCGTTAATTCGGCCATCGAACTGCACGTCTTGGCATCCTTGTATACTTGTCCGGCCAGTAAGCCCTGCCCGATTGTCTGTGTCTGACATCAACGTAGTCAGATTGCTTTGGGCGACGTGTCAGCTTGGAAGCACAATACTATCCTTAGTTTTGTCGCAGCCGGTTTCCATATTTTTATACGTTATTTGTGTTCCATAGACACTATTTGAAAGAGATACAATCCATAGATCTTCGACAGCATCCGTCCGCTTGTTGCGTAAAATAGTTGTCAGCTTGATAACAAGAGGTATTTGCGAAAGGTAAGGATAGCCATTTAATTTTATACTCAGTGTTCTGTCTGTGAATATATGACATTCATTTCTCCTGTGAGGAAGAGGTTGTGGGCGCCGACATGTAAAGTGCATTACTCTCACTCACACACGCTACACATTTACATACGTGCACTGGCAGAGTACCCACTCACCTGGAGTGAGTAAGACAGTTTGTTGTTGTTGCCCGTGTCGTCTCGGTACCGATCATTTACAATTACCGCCCACTCATCTAGTCACTTTGTTTCCTGACCCTTGGTGTGTCGTTCATTAGTCATTTTGGTTTCACACGAATTAATCGATGCGGGTGTGATAACAAATAAAGACAGAAATTTTGGCGATCGATTCTAATGTATAAAACAGACTAAGGATCGGCGGGTTTCTCTCAAAAGGTTTTAGGAAGGAGTACACGTGTAAGAAGTTTGTTGTGTAGGGTAACTGATTGCAAGTTTGTTTCCAAACTGCAAGGTGATAGTGGTTCGGTCCGTGTATGAACTGCTGCCCGGTTAACTAGAAGGAGCAAGTTACTTGATGAATTGCTAGTGGCTGTTGCGGTTTTGTAATTACTACCCAACTTTCAATTCGTAAGCTGTTGCACTTCGTTAAAAGGCGGCTTTTCTGGCACTCCGATTTGCCAGCAAAAGCACTTTTACAACGTGAATACTAACAACTTCAGAGTTTGTTTGCTATTTAACAGCTTATCGTTTACTCCAAATCCACGACGGAATTGATATCTAGAGCTGTCAACCTCCAAATTTCTCAATGTGGTTAGCCAGTGCATTGAATGTTCAGTTTTTTATTAGCCTTTTTGCAGTGGTAAAGATAATATGCTGCGGAACGTACGGCACATGTGCAAAATAAACGATTTGTTTATTATAGCACCTGTCGGCAGTTCATCCAATAGTAGGCTTTTTCCCGTGGTGTTCAATGTAAAGTGTAGATTTTCGGCTGGCTATGCTACAGAATAAAGCACTGTGTGGGACCGGATTGTTGCATCCCAATCCTACTAGACACAAATGTGAATACGAATATCGCCAATTAGAACACCTTTAACTAGTTCCGACCTTCAAGTAATAATTAACAATGGAAACACCAACACTCCAGATGAGCTATGCATTTAGCCGCCAGACGCTTTGTAAACACGAAAAACTCTTCTGTGTATATAGGGCTAATTGACCTTCGGGCAACATGGGCGCGTGAAGATATGTTTGAATCCTACTGTGATCCCTATTTCAGTTGCAGCATTGTGCTCTTCGGGTCAGGTTTACCCTGATCCTAACAGAATGTTGGCAAATGACCTAGGTTGTAACCCGTTATCGTTTGATTAATAGCCTGCGTTGTTACCGTTGTGCTTTTTATAGCCCGGTAGTATTGTTTTTGATGCACACGCACTCGACTTTTCTCGGCCAGACACTGGTGGGCTTTCGTTTCCTGGACTACAGTCAGTCGCTTTATTTGCCATCGCTGTCGTGTTCTTGCCTTGTCTGATATATACCAAGTTACTCCATAGGCCACTGTATCTCTCTATATTCGTGGTTTTTTCAATCAACCATTTAGTGTTAGTCACGCAGTCTCCAAGTGACACCCCTCGACTTTACCCAAGAATCGGTAAAATCCTTATTTGTCTACAACCTTATCCAGAGATATTTTGCCAATCGCGAGCCACTACTATATGCGGCAGGCACTGTGTTTGCATGCGGATGCAAGGTATTGTTACAAGGTTGGCAGGAGCCCTCATCCGCACTGCCTTCCGATCGCAACCATTTGTTATTAATCGAGCAGTTCATTTGCTTTGGAAATTGTGTTGATTCCGTCATAATGTTTATTAAAATCGCTAATCGTATAGCTAATATTTGAGTGGTGGTTGTCAGCGTCAGAATGGGTTCACAGAAATTCTCTACACAATGGCATGTTTAACTAGAACTCCCGTTTCATCCGGTACGGTGACAGGACTGAGTCAAACACTCAGCCAACATGTGTTTATCGTTGATGGAGTTCATTTGTCCGCCCATTCGAATATACAGA
The DNA here is from genome assembly GCA_014220965.1 of Paragonimus kellicotti. Lineage (NCBI taxonomy): Eukaryota > Metazoa > Platyhelminthes > Trematoda > Plagiorchiida > Troglotrematidae > Paragonimus > Paragonimus kellicotti. Next base: position 30,845 of record LOND01000371.1, read on the forward strand.
CAGTTATCTCTCTTAATCATAACCAAATTGAGCCGCGCTTGCAGTAAGCTGAAGATCCTGTATTCGGGGCTAATCTGTAGGAAGTGTCGTTTTCATTGATAAGAAACGCGATGTGGATTGTTTCAACTAGCATCTCAGTAATGGTTTGTGTTGCATTCTGCGTAACTCATTTAAATGTTCCGGCAGTTCGACTTATTCTGCTGCTTCGACGGAGTTGTCAGGCTTGCACACTTCGTTGCTCTGGAAAGTTATGCTGATCTGGGCTCCGGTCCTACTGAGTAAGACCGTATCAGGCAAGCCAAAAAGGATCAGTCAGCTAACAAGTGGTTGCATTCATAAAGCGGTTTGTCGCACTATTGACAACGTAAGAGTGTGTAGGTAGTGAGGCACGAACTTTTCAGTATACGGTGGAATTATCTTTATGGTTCCAACCCTGTCTTCCTAACAAGGAAGACTTGGTTTGCGAGTGATATCCGCAAAATAAGATCAATTCGATCGTCTAACGGTCAACCGTGACCAGCGGGTTATCATTCCTTATGGTCGAAAATTTTCAGATGTAACTTTGAATACATTTACGGTGCTCATCAGTAACCAGGATCACACTTTGCCCTCTCGCTGCAAACCTTTCACTACCAAGTGAGTTACACTCTCAAGTCATTGGCTTCGAACTGAGTCTTCAAGTAAACCCTATCCGAATAAGTATACAACTGGACATATGACAGAGACATACAGCTGTGTTATTCGTTAATCAATCATCAAAAACATTATCACAGCAAAGCTGCAATAGCAGACGAGTTTTTTGGAACACAGATGGATACTAAAACCTCAGTGCAATTGTCCAATCGTACTGCAACAATCAGGACGTATCAGCTCTGTAAGCAACTGTGAGTGCCCGTAATAGGTTGACCTGGTGACGGCATTTCAGAGGACGACGAGTGGTTGTTGATGCAAGTGGTTTGTGCTTGTTGCTGTGTGCATATATATGTACCGACTATCCAGATAAGTCTTTCGCGTTGTAACATTGATTTTAGATGTTGGGAGGATTTGGCGTTGAACCGGGAGGTCTGGAGAAATTTGATCCGGACGGGCGTCTTCAAGTTCGAAGAAGAGTTACAGCGCGGGCGAGAAGATAAGCCCGCGATACGCAAAAGAGCCATCAGTGTCATAAGTCGTGATGTCAGAGCTCTATGGCGCTACGGTGTGTGCGACCGCGAATGCATTGGCCGTCTCGGATTAATAGGTCACTAACGTACTCACAGTACACTGTCGGCGAAGAAACAACGACCACATGTTGTTTTCCTCCTATCTTCTCTAGAGTGCAATAACATGTACTCCTACATTGAACTGCTTCACGCATTGTTTCCAATATTCTTCTCCCCAGTTTAGATCTCACCACTGAAATTTCTCAATATATTTTCCGAGAGATCTGTTTCATTAGCCGGCTGGACACAGAAGCCCCATTCACACGCCTCCTGGTCTTAATCCCTCTGATTTATACTGGATATGTGGTGTGGCGGAAGCCACTTGTGAGGATGGTTAGAAACAGACGTCCTTTCGCTTCGGTTACTGTGACAGGCTAATCCGAAATGGGTGCCACCACCCGCTGACGGCTTGTGGATAAGCCAACTGCTTCCACACTCACGCTGAGATTTATTGCAAAGCGCGACAACCCCTAATTCTACAGTAAGCCCCTGAAAAAATGCAGCAAAATCTGCCAGGTCAAAAACCGTGCGCATTGACTTTTTTTCATTGCTCTATGAGAAGTCGTTAAGGGGAAATGCCGCTTCCTGTTTCCAAAACAATAAAAACGGGCTACTTTGAAAATAACAGTAGTATAAAATAGACACAATAGGAGTGAGAAACATACTGACGGTTTGTAGTTTCAGTTTGCGCGGGCGTTGTACAATGATCGCTGGCCACCAAGGCAAAGCGATTGGATGTTTCGGTCGCGCCCATACCAATTCGCCCACATTCCAAGGCTGTCTTTTATCTGCGAGTAATTCGGAGACCTTTGATTTATTACCAAGTAAGGAAAGCATTTTCTTCCTATTCTTGTTCTGTGAGGCCAGTAATTTGGCACGTTCGGCACGCAAGCGAGCATATTTAACCAAGGATAAGTTTCCTTGAAATCTATGGACTCGGGATTCAGCACTGGGAATAGAAAGAACAAACGATTAAGCACAGGGCGGTAAATTGAAAAAACGTACGATTGAGGATAATACGGTTGACCATCTATTTGTGAACGGCCACAAGAGATCCAATCCTTAAAAAATGATGCACCGTATCACAGCGAATACAGAATCATATTAGGTTACTCCAATCCAAGATTTTCCGGGTTCATTGAAGCAATTGTAATCGACCGAATCAAACCGGTATTGTGTTCACAAACACTTGTTAGTGAGTCTAACTCCTCCCAGGACTTACCGACAATTCGTACAAACCCTCCACCTCTCTTGGCCAATCATTTCACACACTTGAAAACCGAGTAAGCGTGAACCTCTTGACATTGATAAACGTATGTTTCATGACAGGCACGTGTAAAATTCCTAATCCGCTGAGTGAATGCCCACTCGCCTACTCGTTTGTCACGGAAAAAACGATTCACGTTATCGTAAATTTGGTACCGATCAGGTAACACAAAATGAATGCATCTATCATTCATTGTGTTCTAATTGTTCTGTTCGAATTTATGAAGGGAACTAATTGTTATGAACATAACGTAGCATATAACCAGAAAGCCTAACGTTAAAATAGTTGGTTCGATAACACGTCGAGGCAACGTTAATTTAGCACGGGTGTTGGAAAAGTGAGCACACAAAACGGAGCAACAAACAGCCCAACCAAACAGTCTCTGATGCGATGACGTAAATTGGAGTTTACGTGTTGAAATAAAAGCGACAAACACCCCATTTGCAATGAAAAGATCCGTGCCTAATACAACAAAATCGTTCGACAATCAGAAGGATCAACGCAGAGAGGAACGTGCTAACACTCACGAAAAATAGAAAAAGCTGACAAACCATGCCATCCAAAACGAAGTATTCACGGAATTTTTACATCAAAAGGAAGTGAGCTGAATAACTTCAGTTTATATACCCTGAAGAATTTAGTCTCGTCGGCTAAGATCTCGGCTAGTTAGTGCTGAAAGTCGTTACATTTTAACACTAGCGCACGAATGAGTAGTCCGATTGAAGTTTCTTAAGAGACTGCAACCTCGTGTAGAGAGAAGTATAGACTGCGACACTCATGCGTGTCAAACGAATGTGCTTATTATTCCATTTCATCTGAAGCGATCCCTGCTGTAGTAGTAGTCAAAGCTGTAAGGAACAACTAGGCAACACAAGACAGATCGTAGAGCTTTAGATTGAGTGGCACAATGAATCACATTTAGCCAACGAACGGTCAAAAAACTGCATCAAATCCAAGAACGAAGAGCACAGCAAAAGTGACTTTTCTAAGAGATTCTGCATAAATTTGTTTACCAGTAAAAACTTGAGAATCTGACCACGCATCCTACTATTAAAGGAGCGGTTGATTTATACCGTTGAGTTCTTTGATAGAGAAACAGTAATCCAATTTGTCAGTATCCAACAAACAAAAA
>LOND01000371.1:34545-69497 GCA_014220965.1 Paragonimus kellicotti
ATTCGGTTGTTCATGTTCTTTAAAATCCTGTTCTGTGCTACGCACTTCATAATATGCAAATAAATTTGTTAGCCCATAAATTGTACGGATTAACTTGTTGGTTGTTTTGGAAATGGTGACTCTCGTTTCTCCTAAGGTTTCACTTTTTAATTCGTTATGAGGTAATATGTGCGACTAACACCGTTTATCCATATAATCGCATATTGCTGACAAACTTTGATTCATACTGTACAGGTGTTGGACTAAATTTACCCTAATCATTCCACTCTGTCAAATAAAAGCGACAGTTTCTCCAATTTATCAGCTCAACACATTTCGACTATAGCACACCAACTACTTGATTTGAATTATTATTTAATATAACGAGCGCCTTAAAACGCAAGTGATCAAACTTCTTTTTCTGTTGCACTGTTAATCACACAACTTGTTTATTTGCAGTGACTCACTTCATCTGCACCTTACTTCCTAATTTATCAGCCTAACGATACTTGTGTACTCTATCACTGTCCTTTTGCACTTCATAAGATGGGTATCACGCTCTTTGTACGATTGTTCAACCACACTTTTGTATGTATTGATGCTTCTCGTTCACTCTTGGCCAGTTTTAATGTTTTCAGACATTGTGTTTTTTCATGGCAAATTTGTTTCTTTTTCTGATTTTTTGCAACTAATTTGTCCTCCCATATACCAAATATATAGTGTCATTTGCATGCGTGACGTCGTATATGAATTCCGTCATTAGGTACCTTGAATATTTCTCAACTGATCTTTCAAGGGATTCTTGTAATAACGTTTTTCGCTAGGTCTACGTTTAGTTGTGTAAACGTTTTTAGCGGTACATTTATCTCTGTGGAATACTCACCATTTGAATACATAAAGCTTTTCTTGGTTGAGTTACATTGAAGTCTCTCAACATTTGTGGGTATTCAAAATCTCAGTTGCCTGACTTGCATTTCGGCTTGATGTCCTAAAACTGTAATCTGATCGTCTTCGAGACTAAAGATGTACTTCTTAATTGGTGCTTACGAAATACGAATATCTTGGCTGTTCCCTCGATTAAAATGGACGGGCGTGGTCTGTCCGGTTGATGCCTCTTAGTGACTCAGATCACTGGTTTACAGCGCTGTCCAACGTCATCACGTGCTGATCTCAATGACCTGTATGTATCCACAACTATTTTCGCCCTTCTGTTGAACTTCGTTTTTATTCTTTTTGTCACCTTTTTCTGATGAACTTTCTCCATGACACTCCTCATCACTTTTGGGCTGAGCTGCAGCTGAAGCTATAGTATTCTCTGATCAGACTCACCATCTTTACCGATGAGTGAATTTGGATAGAACTCCCAATTTAGCATATCACCACTGCACAGTTTTATATCGCTGTACGTGCTGTTACAAATACGAATGGTTTGCATCTTCCAACGCAACGCTGTCACCGTACAAGTGGTTCTCGACAAAGACGTAATTACCTTTTTATAGAATTCAAGTTTTGATACAGCCTGTGTGTAGCCCTGATCTCACCCAGTTAATAACCTTTGTAGATCACTGTCTATATACGGATACATAAATGCCAAGGTTTAGAGTTCAGCGGCCGTTTTAAAGACTACTCTGAAACATGAATACAGTAATAAAGTGTATTATATATATATATATATATATATATATATATATCAAACAGGGTATATCTTTTTAATTTTCTCCTGAGGAATACGATCATGGGTGTTCTCATGGTTTCGTTGTGATCATTTGTGGCAGTTAGGCATCAGTGTGAACCACTGTTGTATTGCTGTCTATGATGATGATGATGTGATAATTTGTGATCGTGATTAAAGCATGTGCGATAAACCTTTGACGGAATATTTCTGGGTATTCGAACGTTTGCTCATTCCAGGTAGTACGGAGATTATGGTTCTGAGTTACGTGCCTGGAAAACTGTCTCAAACAGTGTCTGTGTAAAAATTTCCTGTGAGTTACTCAGCATCACTTTGTTTCAAATGCTTGACGGATAGCAATCGGTGCAAACTGATGATGAGCTTGCGGTAGTTCAGTGATAATAATACCCGACTAGGGAACACGTGGTGTCGCCCGGTTGCCTCTTTTTTTTCTGTTTATACATAGGGCTAAGAAGACCTCATTCCTCCGGAAGTATTCATATCCATGGAAGGAAAAAATGAGTGGTCTTTAGTCGCCGTTTGGAAATTAGGCTTTACCTTTTTTAGGTTGGTTCATCACGCAATCCCGCTGCCATAGTGACTAATCATATGTTCCGGTGCTTTCATTCTTGCACCAACACCATTTATATATGGGCAGTAACCCATGTGCTACAGCACTAGCATGAATGGAGTCAAGTTACGCAAAGAGATTACTCTGTTTTCTGTCTTTTTCGATTTGTCACCTCATGGCGGAAGACATCGAGGTCGAATGAGAAGCAGCCAGTTATTTGGTAAGAGACCCATCCGTCCCGATGTTCAAGGTGACGGAGGTTCCATACACGCGGAGAGAGCGATCGGGATAAATGGAAGAGTCGACAGTGAACAGGAGAGTCACCTGAAAAGCTTACTTCAACACCGTAGACACTCACCGCTTGCTCTGGGCCACTGAGGCGAGTTGTTTGCTTTTGCAAGACAGCAACATCGAGCGTCATCGCATAAGGTTGATCGAACAGTTCGGGGTGAAATGCCACATTCACTGCCCTTCTTGATGCCTATGCAAACTCTATCGAGAACTACTTTTTTTACAAGCTGAAAGCTCAACAACTTTCTAACAGTACCCGGATCACATATCAATGAAACGATCGACAGCGTAGCGTACAGTGCAACACGCATAATAATGACCAATGTTCTTTTCGCATAATTAGTTGACGGGTACTCACCGTATATCTTCCTGTGCCGGAAATATTTCAACCTTGTGTATAGGTTTGGACAGCCTGATAATATCCAGCCCGTCTATGGCTTCTTATGTCACATAGCAACGAACGCCTGTTGAGCAACAAATGAAGCTTTCACTTTTCAACTGGGATCTTGCTGAAGGTCCTCCGGGATGACTGAAATGTAAAATGATTGCCAGCTCGAAGCGTTTTATTGTTTCTCTAAGTTATTGCTTCATCGCATGCCGACTGCAACGCTTGAGCTTTTTGCTTTCATCCGTACGTTCTTTCGTGCGGACGCTGTTCAGTATCCATTTTTGTTTGTTGGATACTGACAAATTGGATTACTGTTTCTCTATCAAAGAACTCAACGGTATAAATCAACCGCTCCTTTAATAGTAGGATGCGTGGTCAGATTCTCAAGTTTTTACTGGTAAACAAATTTATGCAGAATCTCTTAGAAAAGTCACTTTTGCTGTGCTCTTCGTTCTTGGATTTGATGCAGTTTTTTGACCGTTCGTTGGCTAAATGTGATTCATTGTGCCACTCAATCTAAAGCTCTACGATCTGTCTTGTGTTGCCTAGTTGTTCCTTACAGCTTTGACTACTACTACAGCAGGGATCGCTTCAGATGAAATGGAATAATAAGCACATACGTTTGACACGCATGAGTGTCGCAGTCTATACTTCTCTCTACACGAGGTTGCAGTCTCTTAAGAAACTTCAATCGGACTACTCATTCGTGCGCTAGTGTTAAAATGTAACGACTTTCAGCACTAACTAGCCGAGATCTTAGCAGACGAGACTAAATTCTTCAGGGTATATAAACTGAAGTTATTCAGCTCAACTTCCTTTTGATGTAAAAATTCCGTGAATATCGTTTTTTTTGGATGGCATGGTTTGTCAGCTTTTTCTATTTTTCGTGAGTGTTAGCACGTTCCTCTCTGCGTTGATCCTTCTGATTGTCGAACGATTTTGTTGTATTAGGCACGGATCTTTTCATTGCAAATGGGGTGTTTGTCGCTTTTATTTCAACACGTAAACTCCAATTTACGTCATCGCATCAGAGACTGTTTGGTTGGGCTGTTTGTTGCTCCGTTTTGTGTGCTCACTTTTCCAACACCCGTGCTAAATTAACGTTGCCTCGACGTGTTATCGAACCAACTATTTTAACGTTAGGCTTTCTGGTTATATGCTACGTTATGTTCATAACAATTAGTTCCCTTCATAAATTTGAACAGAACAATTAGAACCTGTCTCTGATAGATGCATTCATTTTGTGTTACCTGATCGGTACCAAATTTACGATAACATGAATCGTTTTTTCCGTGACAAACGAGTAGGCGAGTGGGCATTCACTCAGCGGATTAGGAATTTTACACGTGCCTGTCATGAAACATACGTTTATCAATGTCAAGAGGTTCACGCTTACTCGGTTTTCAAGTGTGTGAAATGATTGGCCAAGAGAGGTGGAGGGTTTGTACGAATTGTCGGTAAGTCCTGGGAGGAGTTAGACTCACTAACAAGTGTTTGTGAACACAATACCGGTTTGATTCGGTCGATTACAATTGCATCAATGAACCCGGAAAATCTTGGATTGGAGTAACCTAATATGATTCTGTATTCGCTGTGATATATTTTTAATCCTGTGCCCTATGTCACTTTTCTACTCTACGTTTTTCTTTGTTCTTAATCTTTTTCTTTTCTTCAAACCAGTAGCTGAATCGTGCATCATAAGATTGGATTTGGCCCACAATAGATGCAACCGTATTATCCAATGTACGTCAATTTCCGTTGCTTAATCGTTGTCTTATCATTCCAGTGCTGAGTCATAGATCAGACCTTGGTTAAATATGCTCGCTTGCGTGCCGAACGTGCCAAATTACTGGCCTCACAGAACAAGAATAGGAAGAAAATGCTTTCCTTACTTGGTAATAAATCAAAGGTCTCCGAATTACTCGCAGATAAAAGACAGCCTTGGAATGTGGGCGAATTGGTATGGGCGCGACCGAAACATCCAATCGCTTTGCCTTGGTGGCCAGCGATCATTGTACAACGCCCGCGCAAACTGAAACTACAAACCGTCAGTATGTTTCTCACTCCTATTGTGTCTATTTTATACTACTGTTATTTTCAAAGTAGCCCGTTTTTATTGTTTTGGAAACAGGAAGCGGCATTTCCCCTTAACGACTTCTCATAGAGCAATGAAAAAAAAGTCAATGCGCACGGTTTTTGACCTGGCAGATTTTGCTGCATTTTTTCAGGGGCTTACTGTAGAATTAGGGGTTGTCGCGCTTTGCAATAAATCTCAGCGTGAGTGTGGAAGCAGTTGGCTTATCCACAAGCCGTCAGCGGGTGGTGGCACCCATTTCGGATTAGCCTGTCACAGTAACCGAAGCGAAAGGACGTCTGTTTCTAACCATCCTCACAAGTGGCTTCCGCCACACCACATATCCAGTATAAATCAGAGGGATTAAGACCAGGAGGCGTGTGAATGGGGCTTCTGTGTCCAGCCGGCTAATGAAACAGATCTCTCGGAAAATATATTGAGAAATTTCAGTGGTGAGATCTAAACTGGGGAGAAGAATATTGGAAACAATGCGTGAAGCAGTTCAATGTAGGAGTACATGTTATTGCACTCTAGAGAAGATAGGAGGAAAACAACATGTGGTCGTTGTTTCTTCGCCGACAGTGTACTGTGAGTACGTTAGTGACCTATTAATCCGAGACGGCCAATGCATTCGCGGTCGCACACACCGTAGCGCCATAGAGCTCTGACATCACGACTTATGACACTGATGGCTCTTTTGCGTATCGCGGGCTTATCTTCTCGCCCGCGCTGTAACTCTTCTTCGAACTTGAAGACGCCCGTCCGGATCAAATTTCTCCAGACCTCCCGGTTCAACGCCAAATCCTCCCAAGATCTAAAAGCAATGTTGCAACGCGAAAGTCTTATCTGGATAGTCGGTACATATATATGCACACAGCAACAAGCACAAACCACTTGCATCAACAACCACTCGTCGTCCTCTGAAATGCCGTCACCAGGTCAACCTATTACGGGCACTCACAGTTGCTTACAGAGCTGATACGTCCTGATTGTTGCAGTACGATTGGACAATTGCACTGAGGTTTTAGTATCCATCTGTGTTCCAAAAAACTCGTCTGCTATTGCAGCTTTGCTGTGATAATGTTTTTGATGATTGATTAACGAATAACACAGCTGTATGTCTCTGTCATATGTCCAGTTGTATACTTATTCGGCTGTTCATGTTCTTTAAAATCCTGTTCTGTGCTACGCACTTCATAATATGCAAATAAATTTGTTAGCCCATAAATTGTACGGATTAACTTGTTGGTTGTTTTGGAAATGGTGACTCTCGTTTTTCCTAAGGTTTCACTTTTTAATTCGTTATGAGGTAATATGTGCGACTAACACCGTTTATCCATATAATCGCATATTGCTGACAAACTTTGATTCATACTGTACAGGTGTTGGACTAAATTTACCCTAATCATTCCACTCTGTCAAATAAAAGCGACAGTTTCTCCAATTTATCAGCTCAACACATTTCGACTATAGCACACCAACTACTTGATTTGAATTATTATTTAATATAACGAGCGCCTTAAAACGCAAGTGATCAAACTTCTTTTTCTGTTGCACTGTTAATCACACAACTTGTTTATTTGCAGTGACTCACTTCATCTGCACCTTACTTCCTAATTTATCAGCCTAACGATACTTGTGTACTCTATCACTGTCCTTTTGCACTTCATAAGATGGGTATCACGCTCTTTGTACGATTGTTCAACCACACTTTTGTATGTATTGATGCTTCTCGTTCACTCTTGGCCAGTTTTAATGTTTTCAGACATTGTGTTTTTTCATGGCAAATTTGTTTCTTTTTCTGATTTTTTGCAACTAATTTGTCCTCCCATATACCAAATATATAGTGTCATTTGCATGCGTGACGTCGTATATGAATTCCGTCATTAGGTACCTTGAATATTTCTCAACTGATCTTTCAAGGGATTCTTGTAATAACGTTTTTCGCTAGGTCTACGTTTAGTTGTGTAAACGTTTTTAGCGGTACATTTATCTCTGTGGAATACTCACCATTTGAATACATAAAGCTTTTCTTGGTTGAGTTACATTGAAGTCTCTCAACATTTGTGGGTATTCAAAATCTCAGTTGCCTGACTTGCATTTCGGCTTGATGTCCTAAAACTGTAATCTGATCGTCTTCATGACTATCATAACCATCATCATCATAGACATTAGTACTTCAGTAGTTCTCATTGATGCTTAACTGCCACACAACCATGATAAAGATTCAAATCCTGTACAAAAAGAGAGAAGAACGAAGAAGAGAAGAGGAGGGGACCTAACTACTAAAAGTAGCGACGTCTAAATTCAGACAGTCAGTACCTTGCAAACAAACAAGCTGTAGGTGAAAGTAAGGCGTCATCAGCAAGACAGCTTCCTTACGGCTTTCACTGCCCCGCATCATTAAGTGCACTCACTTCACAGACAACTCGGCCAAACAACGACAGCATTCACGCCACTGAGCTCGATTAGCCGCCATCTCACCTAACGTCTCCAACCATTGACTCCTGTAAGTCGCGAGGTCTCCATTCCGGGAGCGGAGCCCGGTCTACAGTGGCTAGCCCATTGATGAACGAGCGCATTGTTCTACGTCTTGCTCGTCACTGTATCTGTCCAGTTGAACACATTAATCTCTATATATCTACTTTATTATGTCGTTTTGGAATTAAAGATAGTGATCTCTTCTACGAGTTATTTGTATGAAATTATGTCTGCAGACTGGGTGCCTTCACTGATTGTTCTTCTTCATAAGTTCTTATTTACCCACGATCTTCCATGTGTAATGTATTGAGCATCTGAACGACCATATCGTCAGGCGATGAACCTTCGAAGATTGTAATCTAGGTGCCATTGCGACTTGTCACTACTGACTTCAATCATTCAAATACCACCGCCTGAGTTGTAGAGTTTTGGTTTCGGAATCTAGAGTCCGCTATGCCGGACGGCCCCTTTGTATATCAATGGCCTGTCAGCAAAACGTGGAAAAAGTATTATTGAGAATTTTCTCCACCGGTTTAATACTCTCACGTTAATGAGTACCCTGTGGAGTAAAATCTGTTTTACTGGATTTTTGTTCCGAATTTTCTATCATTCATTTCGCCCATTTATTCCATGCTGTTCGTAATGACTGTACTTATACGAGACAAAAAAACGACTGATGACGAAATTTCCTGTCAACCAACCTAGAGACGTGCTCTCATGTACTAATCAAGCAATTAAAATCAATAAATGAGCAATCCAGACGCCTTTAAAGTTGAAATGAACTTTTTGTTTCATGATGCTCCCTCTTTAGTCCGTCCTCTTCCGTCGGTCCCGTCTGTGTTTGTAAACATTCGTTTACGTTTAAAATGGATTGAACTTCGTGAGCGATCGATATCAAGGGATTTCAACCGGGAACTCATCTTCCTTGTTCTCTCACTAGTCACCCTCTATCCGTACGAGTACTAGTTGGTGTTTCCAGTTGTTTACTACGAATGTATTTGTCTGCCCTCAGAATCGCAGGTGCTCCGAGGTACCTACACAAACCACGTGCCGGAATTTCGTATCTGTTTGTTAGGACCAATCAGACCGGAAAGTTTGCTGAGCGTGTCTCAAGCACGTCTGCGTCTCTATAGCGGCCGTGATGAGTTCGATAAATTTATGCGCGAATCAGTGTTGCAATCAGAAAACAAGATTAAAGTAAGTTGCCTACTGTTATTACTCATTTATTCGTTTAATATGGTTATATGGAATCTAGAACTGTGTCTAGGGGTTCAGATTCAAACTGCAGAAAAATTTTTATTCCCATAACTAGCCTTTGGTTGTAGACAACGGTTATATGACAAGTTAATGATGTGAACTCTCTCTCTTTGCATGAATAGCCTACCGCCTTGGTTTTCTCCCGTATCTGGATGGATAATAAATTGCATCGACATTATCAACATACTTATTGTTTGTTTTACACTGTCCGACTTAGCGAAATAAATAATCCAAGTTTAAAAGCCAGCGCATAACGTCCAGTCCCAGTTTTTTTCCTGCTGATTGGTCTTATTCACTGTTGCCTTAATTAATGTTATGCTTCCTCATTTCCGTATGTTACAGACTCTGTACCAGTTTGTTATTCAACCCAATCTTCAACCCGCATGGCAGTTGGCTCGGGAGATTGCTGAAGCAGCTCGCTTGAATAAACCCGACGCCGGGGGTCGTTTGGCTCTTTTTCCTTGGGCTACTGAGAGTAAATTTCATGAATTGACTTCAAATCAGTTGACCGCTAGACCAGGTGAGTCCTATCTAATGTCTGATATGCTCTGTGAATTCTCTTGCTTGGTTACACAACTGATCTGTGACGTGTTTCCATACGGAAACCGTGTCTAAGGATGTCCTTTCAGCTGCCCGCGATTATTGATCATGGCATTTTCTGTCACTTGTGCTTTCTTCATGTAGACGTGCTTTACATCGGGATGACTACTGTATACTGTATACTCATAATATACAGTTTTCTTCTCCTGCGGAGTATTTCTCCAGAATGACCCCATCCCTGGAGTGTTTATTTTTGTCCTGTTCCGTTGAGTTTTTCTTGAACTTATAACTGCCTTTTCGCTATTTGTTTCATGTTTCGTATGTCGTTAATTGTGTTTCATGTACTGCTAACCACATTTCGTGAATTTAATAACCCTGGTTGTTGCGATTGGTTCTTGGACTGGAGACAATGTTTGACCGACCACTGAACGCAGGACAGTCTCCCTATTACCCTTCCTCTGATAGGCTTACTATTTGCCAGGGTGGTGCATTCGTCATATACCCGTCACGCTACTGTGGTCGACCCAGATGTTTCCTCTCACCCCCACGATGGGCCGATTTGGCATTGAGCCTCCAAGTTAAGCCATTCACGTGTTGGATCAACATCACGGTTACGCAGTTGTGTGTCTGTGCTCATCCTTTCAAGCTGCCGTCTGACCACTTGTACACGCGGTTCTTTTTTTGACTCAGACGAGATGGCAGCGTGTCGCAGTCAATGGCGTACCTGCATCCATACCATTTCTAGTTCTTTTGCTTAGACTTCTATTAATTTTCAACCTTCTTAGTAACGTTTTCTTCTAGGATATTCCACGTCACTGTTGAGGTGAGCGGCAGCCCGAGCCACAGTACCTTTTGGTCAGGCTCATGGCTGATATGATGATGATGATGATGACGCGCGATTCTATCACGTCATTTGGGTGTTCCCATGTTTATGTGCATGTAGATTGCTACATCGTTAGGCGACCGGTGCATCATTGTTGCGGTGGGATAAAATGACTGAGTCGATCGAAGTAGCGATATGCGTGTCGCATATACATCAAATCCGCAGCCCCATCCAATGATAGGCTTATCAAAGAAAGAATGAAAGCAAGTGTCCTCTGTTTGGTGGTCGACTTATCGTCCCCAGTCCAAGAAACAGTCGTAGCAGCCATGGATATTAAACGCGCGAAATGTGGTCAGCATTGTACGAAACATTAAATAGATAGCAAAAGATATAGACGAACCACCCTTAAAACCGACTACGGACCACAGCTCTGGCTGTGATTGTATTCGGTTCTCCTGCAATTTCTTCCGAATTCTTGAATTTGATCCTCACAAGACAGCCAACCTGATTACTCTACAAACAGCCGCAGTTGTTATCATTATCTGCAAGCAAACGTCACTTCTGTCGTTGTTACACTGGAAACCACTGAGCAGTAATGGATTACGTGACATCAATTGACCTCCATTCTATTGACTTATGTATAAGCGGTGCTTTGAATAAGTTTCACTTGGTAAATGTGATTCGTAGCTCTTAGCCGACAAGTCAGCACCAATCTTCGGGCGAGTGGCATTAGAGGAATGAGAGTACTCTTACGTACCAGCTTGTTGCTCTGCCACTGGCACTGTAATAGATGAAGAAACCGCGCTTATTTGATGTCAACCAAAACGCAAACCTCTTATAGCCAGTTACAAAACTCAGTATCATCTGCGTGACATTCAAAGAGGATTGTGCGTTTTACAAACGGCAACAAAGAAGCATTTTCAGCGTCGAAAAATATTGTCAACCTATACACACATAGACTGGGTTGCTCCCCCAAAAAGGTGTCACCCCCCGGAAGTGACCTTTTTCGATGGTCCTTGTACGTGAGAACTACTTTGAAAGTGTGCGAACGTCGAGTGATGTGTTTATTGAATCCGTTGTCGAACAGATAAATGATTTCCAAAATGAGATTCTTCCGTCACCCACCGTATCCGCTTGTCGGTCTATCCCGCTCATATTTCATCTTAACGTCAACGATGCTGACGTTGTTGCTGTCCTTGTCCACGGGTCGATTGAACGAATTTCATGAATGGGAGTCTTTGGCACAAGTCGTTCTCCTTTCATTTTCTCCCACGCCCTCATTTTCGTCTAGTCCTTCTCAACTTTGCACCCTGTCTGTGTAATGATTCCAGAGCTCTGATCCCGAGTCAGCTGGTCATATTACTAGCTTTTTGATTGTGCGTGCATGTGCACAGCTGTTTCCTCGTATTGTTAACATATTGTTTGTTATACCCTTGACGTGGAATTGCGTAGAACACGCCAGATGGTTCGTGTGACTCTACATGATCCTCGACGTCCGTTAAGACTTAACGAAGAGTTATGGTCAGTTTGTTTGACGCATGCATATCCAGTGGTTGGCAACTCCTTTGTGATACTTTGAATGCGCCATGAATTTATGACTTGTTTTATTTATTTCATAATTCCGTCTCTTCTGTATGACTAGGATGTTTTCCTTGATTCTGTTCACAATGAAGATCTGATCTTTCCTAGCGCTTTGTGTTGATTAGCTGTTACTTATCAGCAATATAACTTCAGTGCTCACAAGTGTGTCGTTGGTGGATTTCAACGTGAACTGTTTGAGGAGCCCTCATTGGACAGTCACCACCCTGGTTCATTTGATGGATTCTCTGTGATACAAAGGGACGAATGGGCAATTTGGTTCGTATGTAAAATTTATGGGCTCCTGGTGTGGCTTCATTGACGGAGCGCTTGTCCAGACCTGTTGTTTCTGTCGCTGGTTCGAATTCAACTGAAGCCCAGATTTTTCGCAGCTGGATCTCTTCTCAGTTAGGGTGTTTGACTTTCGATTAGTCAACCACTGACACACTTTTTGTTTTGATAGAGACTTTGCTTGGTCGTCCAGACTACCGCATTTCATGCCTGATCCAAATGATCAATAAATTTTGTTGCTACTGCGTCTGCTTTGTTAAATTTTAAACTTTTTAGCAGAATTGACTCTTCATCGGTGGCTAATGCATTTTTGGATAGATTGTGATTGGGTTTGACACATTAGTGCTGGGGCAGATTGAGACACTAAGATTTTTGGTTTGTTTTTCTTTTGTCTTCGTTGTATTTATACTTTGATAGCATTTTCGGTTTTGTCGATCAGTTCCGAATGAAGTACTTCGATAGCCGCTTGAATTTTTCGCTCTCTTGATGTTCATGAATTGCTGAATATTGATGCTTCACTCAATTAAGGTGGTTTGTGCAGTCTTACGTTCGCTTGCTCGATAACATTTGATTTAGTTCAACGTGACTGCTGACTGAGACCAATGTTCACCGCCGGCATAACGGTTCTCCGTAATAATTGTTATTTAAACAAACATGGGACATGACCGCTTCAATTCCCGGTTATGGCTTGACACCTGAGACGCTTACGTGCCCAACTACAACAGAACAATCTGGTGAATATACAAAACGGCGGAAGGACTTATTTTCAAGGCGTCGTAGAGTATACATTAGTTTTAAGCGTTGTCTTAGGTGTTTCCGCTGAAAACATGAAGCTGAACTCAGTTGGGTCATCCATTGTGCTTCTGCAGTGAATTTGTGCACGAATAAACAAACTTTTTCTGCTGACGCAGTGCTTTCTGTGTCTTCTGCAGTGACACGAAGCTCCCGAACTAGTGGCTTACCATGCCTCTTGTACCATGATCATTTTTGGTGTCTAATATGCCGGTATAATGTTTACCCCCAGACCTGTATACAAAACCATGTTGGCTAAGTAGGTGAATGCTTACCTGATCAGGGTGGATGCCAGTTTTCCGCAATTTCCCTTGAGATAGTTTGTCATTAGTTTCTAAATAGAAAAATTCTCGTTCGCATCACACCGTGGCTCGTTGTCGACGTCCTGAATTGGCATTTATTGGAAGCCATCTTTAGAGAAGCCGTTGACCAAAAACATCACATCACGGGTGCCTGATCGAATACCCCAAACAACCTTGCCGCCTGGCTTTGCGTAGCTTACTGCTGAGACACCTCATGATGCTTCAAGCTGCCTGTGCAGTGGATGCAACCCGTGGATACGCGAACCGGTCAGTAAGCCATTTGCGCGCATTTTTCCGCTTTTCATGCTGGTGAACAGACTGTAGAGAGACAGCTGGACAACCGGGATATCCGTTTGGTCGATTTAGGTCAGCCTGGAACAACGAGTCATGGGCACGTCGTCGTACTATGCCCGACGGACCTTGCGTTAAGATGAACAGCTACAGTGGTTGTGGCGCATTGGTTCATGTACTTTAAAGTGTTGGCAAACTGTGACTTATGATGTGATCAGCTAACTGTAGTTAACCGTAGGCGTCAACAATAGAATTTTTCATCGAATGAAGACGGTTCAGACCCATTGTTCATCTTTGGCTTCACCTGAGATGGTGAAGAGAAAATTATTTAAAACTCGATCGGCTCGCCAAGTTGGTGAGGCTTCGAATCGCAATGGATAGAATGTATATGACTGACCGTGTACAACACAGTCTGTTTCTTTCTTGCCAGTGTGTGGATGGTTCGTGACTATGTACGTTATGATAAATCCTCTATCGAGGATAGAGTAGAACTGCTTTTGTCATATGATGAATTTCAGCACGAACGAAGGGTTATAGGTCCTATATAAAGCAAAAAAAAAAGATATTACAATAAGTCGTTCTGCCCAACGTAAATTGAAAATCAAACCCTTTTGACTACTTCGTCGCTTTCTCAAGTTGAATAATAGATAGCTTTATACTGCAGTCAGCTATAAGACACACTTTTATTTTTAAAATTTTGGTTTAGCCCACCTACATTTCGTAAATTCCTATGTTGACAGCATTGCAGATTCCAGATATGTAAACCCATCAGTGGGCTGCAAATTTGGATGATTTTAGGGTTATCCTACGTACCACCGTCTCTCAATCTGTTGGTGTGAAAATCCTGCCTCTAGCTTAGCGCGAATGGGCAAAATATGGCGTACGTTCACCTCATCAGAACTCATGAATGGATAGACAGACTCCTGGTGTCAGTCTTTTTACAGACTGAGAATCACGCGTTTTAATTGTGCCTCTCTGTTAGACACTACAAAGCGAATTTGATATTCTGATACATGCCATTTGCATTCGGAATGCGCCATCAGTTACCAGAACAACTGGAAACCAGTAACCAGCAGCTCTTCTACAGTTGGCTGACAACCGTGAGCCAGGTCGAGCAGACCATCACAGCCACTCTTCATTATGATACGACAGATAAATTTGAAAACAACTTCAATTCACTTTGTGTATTTGTGCACGTTAGAACCCAGGGGGACTTGTTAGAGTGCTTACGTGTGTAGACATTGCGAGTAATTTTGGTTATCGTTCGCCCGATATGAGCTGATAGCCTACAACTGTCTCGGAATAGAACAACGATCTCTGGTATCTGAATTGTGAATCGCTCAATGGTTTTGGTAAGACCATCAAGACCACCTAATGGAAATTTAGGACGTAGTTCAGTTGGCATTTTCGATTACAAGTGTAATGCTGTTTTCCTTGATGTATGGTTGTGCTGCAGTTCAGTTGGTTCGAGTTGGACTATATAGATATTTGGATGCGAATGTTCAGTTTCTGCGTTTCTGATTACAACCCCTTCGAAACTGAAGCTCACCAAGGCTTCAGGTTAAGGTCTGTTATCTGTTTTAGACATAGCATTGTCATTTCAAACAACCTACGTCATTGTGACTACTCAGCACTTATTCTGTTTCCTTAAAGACGTTCTGTATTTTTTATGATACCCGCAGAAGCTTCAGTCTTGTCTCTATCGTTTTCAACTGGCTCTCTAAGGTTGTTTAGTGCCTCTGTCAAGCGTAATGGACGCTTTCGCGCTAATGAGAGTAAACAGTCTGAAAAATCAAACGGGGCGGACGAGCTATAAGCTATGCAAAATCGATTCATCAACTGTCATACATTGATGATCTTCATTCATGCAAAGTCAGTGCATGCGGTCAATGGTTATAGCGCTACATGGGTAATAGACCCCGGTAGATACTACCTACTGGGTTGTAGACTTCGAGACCGCTGATGCCCCACTGCTCGTAAACGCCGATCGATGTGACACTTTGCGTATATGTTAAATACTGCTGGTTCCAGCTACTTGTTTTTTTTCGTGATACTTTTTGTGTTTTTTTTGCTTATTATTTTTCTCATTATTATTCCGGCGATCGTCACAATATTTGTTCGAGGTCACAGCTAGGTATATTTGTCTGTTGGTCTGCTCATGGAGGTCGGTCTTCTCCGTGGTGGCTACAGTTACGAACAGCTGAGTCAAACTGTGCCCTTCTGGTTTTAACCATAAGGCTCTGGTCATGTCTGTGACTTTCCTGTATCCCTCCTTACGCTTGACTTTCGATGTCCTTTTTCAATATGTGCTAACCAGAGTTCTTGCACAGACCACTAATGTGGATTGAGACATAACACACCCAATTCCTGGGTCTTTTCGGTTACTTTCTTCCCCATGTAGCCAAGTTCTCTGTGTTCCCACGCCAGCGTAAACGTGCTCTCCGTGAAACGTGTGACAACGATTTGTCCAGTTCATCCGACGATCCTGATCATTCGGATACAGATGCCAGTGAGCCCGGCTCTGAGGACCATTACGCCATCTCTTCTTCAGCATCCACAACTTCCACTGGTCCAAGCGGCCGGCGACGATTGAAATTACGGAAAGTAGCTCGTTCTGGCCGCGGGCCTGGTGTGTCTGACAGTGATAATTTGGTCTCAGAAACCAAGGTACGTTTGTTCAATTGTTCTTGCGTAGATTTAGCCGGGTTTCTCGGTTCTTCCGTCGTTGAAGTAATTCCCCCAAGTTGTGGTTCCTTTGTAGATGTTTGACTACTTTCTCATGTTCTTCATTTTGTAACCATATCCACTTATCGACTTTTTTCATAGAATCGTCATGGGTTTTCACTCAAAGACCTTGCAACTTGCTTCGAGTATGAAAAATTACGTTTCGTTCATATCATCCCAAGGCGGATATTTGTTTGTTCGGTGTGTGGTGGAGCTGGCGAACAACTGGTCTCCTCTAATCCCTCCCACAGCGAACCTGATCCACTATCTGCTCAACATGTTCCATCGGGCGATCCGGCTTCTTCTGTGGATAGCGCGCAGTATCCCCTAATTACCGCCTGTGTGGGTGGTTGTGGTAATTACGTGCATCCAAATTGTGCACGGACAATTGAAATAACTCCGGTGTCCAAGATCAAACAGGTTGCCTCCACCCCGGATCTGTCAAATCCAGATCAGTCGGAGGTAGGTTCTATCGTCGCCGTGAATACTGGGAATATGTCCGAGCCCGATCGTTCAGCAGAGCCTCAAGTACCTCGGTTGGCCTCAGCTTGTGAACTATGCATATCAGGATTTCGACGTTGTTCTATTTGTCACGTGAGTCACCTCTAGTTGCCATTAGAATTCGTGTTCCATCCACTTGTCTACTTGAGTTTGTAGTAACGATGTCTATTATCAGTCACACTGTTGAAGGTTCAAACCCCGGTTCCCGTAACTGCTTCTGTCCATGTTTGTACAGCTTGACATTATTCTGCCTACATGGACGCGGTATCATGATAATATACACTTAGTAGTGTAGTCTAAGGAAAATGGGCACGTCCCTCCTACGTACACCAACGTTTTAGGTGTTTTGTAAGCTCTTTTACGTATCCTTACAAACCGAATGGAAGGTTACAAGGCAATTTATAAGTGAATATCTGATTCAGTGACAAGTTCACTGATTCTCTAAGTTAACTAAGTACTCAATGTTCATAGTAAGTAATTCTACACATAGACAGATGCTGACTTGCATGACTGCATTCCTGGTTAGCCATATTGTTTGTTTTGTAGTGTTTAACTCTTTCGGTGACATTCAGCCTTCTCACCTAACATCGCCGTCATTGTTTTCGAAATTTACAATGGCCTGCCCATTGAGCGATTTTACTTCCATAATTGATAGCCTCATTAAACTAGCTTAAATTTCCGGTTTACACATCACGAAATGTCCGCCATCATGTGATGTGTAGGGTCGCATGTAGGCTGGATACCTTAAGGCTGCTCGAACCCACACACGAACATTCGAGGCGACCGGGCTGGGACCCACGACCGTGTTCTTGGGAGTTATATATCATTGCTACTGTCTTACTGCGAGCTCAATGTGGCTTCATCATTGAGAGTTTGGTGGTTTGATATTTGTCCGTCGTTCCGTTCATTCGCGTATTTATTGTTCCTTGGGGTCACTGGTTTTGGTTGCTCTACAATGCACACTAAGTAGCGATCATAACCTAAGTGCGTCTCTACTGTATTCCTAATTAGTCATGTTTGCCAATATGAAGTGTGTAGACTTCGCCCAATGTTGATACTTCACAACCCATTCACACTGTCTAATGTGCCGGCCACTTTGATTGCTGTTGTGCGACTAATCATAGTTTAGGAGGATGAGGATAGCTTGCTTGTTCGCATATCCGATTTCCCCGCCTACTTTCTCACAGCTCACGCAACCCTGTGTCCGTCCTTGGACCTTAACAGCAGCCCCGGTGACAGATTCGTCTTGTCCGACGGTTGCAGACGAAATGTCGCAATCAACGGTTCCTGCTCCATTACCCGGATTTATCAGCAATACTCCCACGGATGCTGCCGAACCTGTTGAAACATCAAGCTCAGTGGTGGCAGATACACCTAAACCCGTCCTGAAAGATCAAATGATTCGTTGCTCGGTTAAATCGTGCCTTCGATGGTATCATCCGAGTTGTCTTCGAAAGCCGCCGTTCAATGCCCTAGTTCGCGAGCGAAAAGCTGGAGCTTTTTCCTGCCCCGCGCATACGTGCCTTACGTGCTCGGTGGAGACACCGGGCACGCTTCCGCGACCGACTACGCGCTACATTTGCTGCTTCCTCTGCCCAGCTGCTTATCATCCTGGCGAGTGGTGCCTTCCAGCTGGCAGTAAAGAGGTAAGCTCTGGTGCTTTGGTTGCTGTACTATGTCTCTGTGATCAACCTTGTGAGTTTGTAAATATCAAACTTTCGGAGTGTTTGGGATAATTACTGCCAGCCATGGAGGCCATTTACTGTGTGTAATTCGACTGTATCTGACTTGTAAACACCTCCGGAAACGCTGATCTGACTATGCTAGAGATAAATGGATTGAGAATAACACAACGTTATGAGCAAGTTGTAATACTCTACGTTTCAACCACCTCGGGTGGCCTTCCTCAGGAGTGTTGACTATGCTAGTATTTAAAGAAACATGTAGCTGTTTGAGCATTGTAGTTAATTTTGCTAAACTCTTGAACACGTCAGGTCGTTTGCTATCGTGCGATGCGTCTGGTCACATGTCGAACCAACACTGTGAAACTACCCGCATCCAAACAGTCAACCGAAACAACTGCGACTCAGACACTTACGAACGCTCTAATTGGTAGACTTCAACTTCTTTATCATAGGTTACTGTTCGAATGAGTGGGCTCAGTCCAAGTAAGAAATCTGCGATGATCAATTATCATACCATATCATATCACAACGGCCTCGAGCCTAATCAAAAGGTACTGTGGCTTGGGCTGCCGCCCACCTCAACAATGACGTGGAGTGTTATTTAAAAGGTAGAACAAATAGAAACGGTATGAATGCAGGTACGCCATTGACTGCGACACGCCGCCATCTCGGATAGCGTCTCTAACCAGCGGTTTGAGTGATCACGAGGACCCCATCCAGGCAGGCGACACCTACCCACTTTACTCAGTGGAGCAGTCAGGGTTTCATATTTCGTGACCACGTTGTCGCTTGACCACCACGTGGTTTCACCCAACTGTTGGTGGTCTCAGTATATAATGCCCGGTACGGTAAACGCTCAGCTGGCATACGGAGTACGTGACCTAACCATCGCAGGCTGTGCAACGTGAGTAGTTGACCAATTGATCGCGCATCCCGAGCGTTCCGGAATACGCGCCGGCGAACGGCCGTGTTGCTCACGCGATCAGTCCACTTAATGTGGAGACAACGATGGTCAAATACAGCAAGCTGTTGATATCTTCCTTGCGAACAGGCCACGTTTCCGAACCATAGAGCAAAACAGAACGCACACAAGCATTATATACTCTTCCTTTCAGCGATATCCGAAAGTTTTTTTGACTCTACAGATGACGCAGGTTGGCAAAGGCAACTCGTGCCTTTGCTATCCTCGCTGATATCTCATCAGCAATATTACAAGCTGACGAGATAGTGCTACCCAAGTATGTGAAACTGTCCACAGTCTCAAGTGGATTACCTGCAATAAAGAACATACGAGTGGGAATGCCTTAATTCGGAAGGTACGAGGCGCATTCAATACAAACCAGCCCGGTTACTCACTTTATTCAGCTTGCTCAGTATTTTTTCGGCAGAGAGGCTATGTAAGACACGTACTCCGTGTCAGCCAACTTAGCTCTAGAACACTTGCGGTGACTGTGTAACGTTCTGCAATGAATGCTGCTTTGTATGAACCCCTTGCACATGTGTGGATCCTTCGAACCACGGTTCATGACGGATTGCTTTCAACTGTTGTTAGAACGTTCGTGCCCCCCCCCCTCCCTCTCCAAAACCGCCTCCGTCCTCGAGAAAGAAAAAAACGATGGACTCAACCCTACTTAGCGGAACTGTTCAGGGTGGTCGAGAGGTGACTTGGTTAGTTTTTTACCCGTCCGACTTTTATTCCGCTATGCACATTAGTGACCCTAACTATTTTTTCGGTAACTGTTCTATTTGATGTTTCGGGAGTGTTTTTTGGTCACTACATCCCCTATAAATACTTTGTACTTTTTCGCCTTGGGACACGTTTTGGGGCGGAACAAAGCTTGTTTTTTGCACGCGTCTTTTGGCTTGTCTTGGGAGCAGATCACGGGACAGTTGCGGTAATTTTTCGGGACCGAGATTTCCGTGTTAATTATTATCAGAAGGAGAGTTCGATTTCTGTCAAGCGCACCCCTATCTCGAGAACGAACCAACGTATCCATTCGAGGGTTTACAACAAATGTCCATCAAGCTGGTCGTTTCTGCTAAACAACAGTTTATGTTTCAGTCAGGATACGCTTTCATTTCACTGCCACTCGAATGTTAAATGGACTAATTAACTATTCAAAGCATCACAACATCGCTAGTTTGACTTGTTATTTCGTCCTCGATTTCCTACTGTTTGCCCTTTTGCTGCAGTTTGCTCCCAATTGGATCGTGTGCCCGCGTCACGTGCTCGATGATGTTCCCCCTCTCCAGGCGGTCCCTCCTAGCCTACGATTATCCGTTCCCTCCCCCACTTTAGCCACCATGTTCCGCCCAACCAACGTGTCTTGGTGCTTCATCTGCTCCAAAGGCGGACGCATCATCTGCTGTGAGACGTGCCCCGCCTCATTCCACGAAGAATGCTTAAAAATTGACGAGGTTTGTGTCTTTGTTTCATTGCTCACCAACTATGTGGCATCTTGTGATTGGACGGACGGTGTTCATTTCGTGACTAGGTTGCATTGATAATGATCACTTAAGTCAAAAATTGCAATAGTACAAATTCCCCCTGAGTATGATTGCGTTTGTACATCTGTTACCCGGTCGACTGTTTATGTGTACATGAGGCGGCAGTTTTACCAGGACGCGATTTTGAGTGAATTTTATCATGGAATAACTATATACCATTAGTCAACGGTAGATATACTACATCGTAATTGCCCCGATTTTTTTAGGCGCTCCGATAATTCGATTTAGCTTTGATAACCGGTAACATAAAGTGAAAGGAATCAGTTTTTCTGACTGTGTTTCGTCTGGCGACTAAGTAACCCTATTTTTTCGTCTCGCGTTGATTCCTTGCGAATTTGCCTCTCGCGGATTACGATATAGATACCCTAGCGCTCCCCGAACTTTGTGTTTTTGCTAGAGGTACATGTTTAATCGCAAAAGTTCACAATCACAGTTTATCCGTAACCACACCTGTGAATATTTCGTTGGGCCTTGAAATACATTACTGCAAATATTTCTTCGCTTTGCTCTCTAGTCGTCTAGCTCGCTCTAGTGCTCATCTTGCTGAAGTGCAGTACAGTGGATGTGTGTTTATTTCCAGAGTAGCTGATCCCCTAACGCACATGAGAAATGACAGTATCGCATCATTTCAGTCACACTTTTGTCCAGACGGTTACTCTTCATCGGTTCGCACATTCAGCACTCACCTTTTGTATTTTCGTATACTCTTCAGTTAGAGCAATATCTCATTTTACAACACTTTTTATGTATTGTCCCAAGGAATTTGGTATGACCCTTTTTAGCCACACTCACACACAGCATCAAAAAAGCAAGATTCAGAGTGGACTACGAAAAGAACAGGCAAACCATTCATCATACAATACACCAACAAAGCTGAAGATAAGAATGGGTAGAAGACCGCAGACACCCAAGTTTCTGAAAAGAGAGCGGATTAGTTGCCAAACGACCATAGTCTTGGTCGATGCAATCATTAACAGAGATAAAATGGATATACTGATATGACCTACCTGAGCCTAACGTACTCGTCGTCTCTTCGCCGACGGTGCACTATGAGTACGCTGGTGACCTACTAATCCAAGGCGGCCAGCGCATTCACGGCCGCACACATCGCAACGCCATATAGTCATGTCACCACGACCTATGGCACCGATGGTTCCTTTGCGTACCGCGCGCTTCCGTTCTCGGCCGCGTAATAACTGCTCGTTGAACTCGCGGACGTTCGTCCGAATCGTATTCCTCCAGACCGTCCGGTTCAACGCTAAGTCTTCCCAACATCTGCAATCAATTTTCAGCCACGCACACACATTTCTTTTGTGTAAGCTTAAAAAGAGCGCGAAACGAGCACAAGCTACAGCAAAGAATGTGGAATTTGTGTGCTCCCCACCCTGTTATATTATTATTGTATATCGGTATTTTTTGTGTGATTTTTCACTTCCTGTTAATTTTCCTCATTGTTTCGTAGCTCTCAGTTAGTATTCAGTCCGTTGTGTCTCATGTACAACAGCCACATTGTCCCGAAGTTGTGCTCGTTAACCGTCAGTTCATGCAGCTAATGTTGATCACACTGGTATGAATGTCAATTTACTCGTTTGTCTTGGTGTAAGTGGGCTAAAAAGGAGGTCATTAGCTTATCAACTTTGCTGCGGTGTACCATTATCATATCACTGTATGTACTTTCCATATACATATACTTACCAGTTTTCTTAGATTCAGAGACAGAACAAACTCGTTCAGAAGTCTGCGATTGATATGTGCATTTATTCTAGACCGTTCTAGAAGGGAACAATCAAAAACAATGATTAACCACGAGTTGAACCAAACGAGGGAGATACAGACGAGATGAACATCTTTTCACTTTGCTGATATTACGGTCAGGATAAACAAAACAATTCCCTTCGAATAATGACACACAAGTCAGTAGTCACAATGAACACAGTGCTAAAACAGATGAATGAGTAGTTCGCGGTTAATACGCACAGGTAAACCCAAGGAACCACCTTCGCTGGAGATACATCATCAGTCGAACGTCAGCACCACGAATGCGCGCCCTAATCGAATCTACACACTATCTCGTCTGATCCCTCCAGAGCCTACTGTCTGATGTGAATCCATTCATGAGTAACCTTTACTCTATTATGATGGATTTCTGCGTCCTTCTATGCGTCTGTTACAGGATTGTCCGATTGCTAACGTGGATCCTCGGTCGAACGGTCTGTTGTTGACAGTATATCTACTCGTTTATATCAAACCTCCCCGTTTAACTGCCACCCTTCGCTGTCGTCACCACATTCTAGTGCTTAGACACAAGAATCTTCTCTGGTCAATAGGGTATGAAAAGCCGAGGATGACTATGAAACGAGTGACGGCTAAGGGAGGGTAATCCGCCACTCTTCTGACCGTTACTCTTTTACTTATCAGTTCTCATCCTATCTAAAATTACATTTTACAAGATTGCGGAAATTTTAAACCACACGGCGAAAATGGTCGACACGAGCCAACTCTTATTTATTCGGCTTCAGGTATTCAACATGGATACCTTGGACGATCGGTAGCAGGGAGCGAGTGCATTTGTGCAGTAGTGCAATTAGACCAATGCGTACGCATGACCGATCCTCACCGACTAAACCATCCGATCTGTTGTTGCCCACTTTTTGTGTAATAGTATGCATACTCGAGCATACTCCTCGAACAATTTGCCGGCTTAAGTCATTGCGCAGCTCGTCTTACCAACTGTCAAAGACTGTGTGGCGTTAACTATTCGAATTTATGCGGTCTTCTATCGAAAACAGTTCCACTATTTAGACACTCTTGAACAACCGATAATATGTTATGTCATTCGATAGGGAACATTTTGAGAACCTTAGCGATACTCGTTCCCAGCTTTTATTGTCATAAAAAAAGTTGATGTCTACGTCACCTCCATCTGTTCCGGTGTATAACGAGATGTTGAACCGCTTAGCAAGGCTGTTAAGTTTTGAGAACTTCTGTGGTTGCTTTGTAGCCGTTACCCTGATTGCTTGAACCGTTTAAAAGCCAATTCGCTCAGTCTTGTTGCACACAGCCTCATTCGATCTAATATCCATTGCATTGTATCTCTAAGTGAATAGTTGTTAACAGGGCGATAATGGGGAGTTGGACGTGTTGGGGGTAACACTGACTTTTTAGTACGACTGGTTTCATAACGTATCTTCTCCGTCGATATCACACTCTGGTTGTTGATTTCTACCATATTGAACAGTTTCTACCGGCTGTTCTATGACATGCTGTGTCTAAAAACACTAGAGAACAGTGACCAAGTTTTTACACCTACGTAACCGTAATAACCTGTCGAATGTTTGTCTTTGTTGTCACACCTATGGATGTCTGGTTAACCATATGCTTGATTTCAGGTTCCTGACAAATTTGTTTGTGAAGACTGCATGAATGGTCGCTTTCCGCGGTATGGTGAGATCGTGTGGGCCAGATTACCGCCAAATTTAAATTCCACCAAGCGTGGATCGACCACAGTCGGAGACGACGTGAAACCAGGGCCGGCCGATTACGCATCACTGACGGTGGGTATGTACTGGTGGCCCGGTGAGGTTGTTCATCCCCGACATTTGCCTGCTGGTAGCTCTCATTTGACTGCCATCACAGATGGTACTGCCTATCAGGCTGTCCTGAGCGAAGACTCTGCGCACCACACCGCCGCAGACGAACACTCATTAGGCCTGTTTCCCATTCGACTGTTTGGATTGACCACTCCGGCTCAGCCGTCTTCTGAGGAGAGCCATAGCAATCAATCCTTGCTCCTGCCCGTAGTGTTATGGACTACCAGGGCTCGCTTATTTCCTTATGAAGAAGGTGATGACAAGCGGGACGACAATTCAAGGTAAGGGTTTCCTTGGCTTTATTGATTTATCGGCTTGGTACTCAGTTTGCTTACACATTCGTTCCGTTTAGACACTTTATCATTTCTAACCAGTTGAAGAGAGGCGTAATGAAGCTTGAGTATTATGATTATCGGCGTCACATTAAACAGGTCTGCTATTTTGTTGAGGTCATGTTGTTCCCGAGGGTGCTAACATTCCTTCTGATCCTAGCCGAACTCCTATGTTTCTGTCTCTCTTCTTACAGCAGGTGCAACATTCACGCTGATGAAACAGAAGGAATATTGTTTTATCAGATAAACTACCATACGGTGGAATCCTCACGAGTGGGAAACAGTATTAGTTAAGAAAACAGTAAGCAGCATTCTAGGTGTGATCTCCAGCTCTGTTTGAGAAATCTAAATCGTGTTCCACGTGGATGGAAGTGAACAAGTGTAATCAGTCAATGGAACGGTTATCAGACCGTAAGTTATCACATGACTTGGTCCAGATGTAAATTACGGAGTTATGGGTGTATGGGTTCGATCTGTATAGTGAGCAATGACAACATGCGGACGCACGTCCTTGTTGCCTCCGCACGGAAACAGCTGTGCGCAACATTGCCCCCTCCGCCGATCATGACTATTATTGTGTTTCGGTGGTCAGTAGAAATGCATCTATCCAGCATCTATCTATCGCAAGGAGTCCATTTCGATGAGACCATCGAACCCATTAGACCATAATTGGCACTTGTGACTAGAGCAGGCAACCGTGCCATAAATATACTTGAAGGTACAGTAGTGTATGTGGCCTTCGATAAACGACAAACTAAGTGGAAACAAAAGTCGATGTCTTCAACCATTTATCCCGAGCTCTGTATTGTCTCGTCCTTTTTGATGCAGATGGATGTTCGTAACTCACGAAGTGTGTGTCCAACCCTAGTAATGTCTTTGTTACAGCGCCATGAGGTTTTGGCTATGGTTTGCTCTATGTTTTATTAGAATCCTGTAAGCCTCTTTGGGTGAAGTTCTATATATTGAGTCTTCTGTATGCCTGCGTGGCCTAAACGATTTACCATTGTTTGAACCAGTTTCTCTAGCAGTCAATTGCTGTATCATTTACCGAAGTGTACACCAACTGCTATCCCAACTTTCAAAAGGAAACCACCGAACGTTTGCGCAGGTCACGATGATAGGAGTCTGCTTTCCTTTATTTCGATCCTACGTAGGTTCTCGGTTTTTCGGGGGTTTCTACTGTGAGAGAAGCCGGCCGGTTTGAAAGCATGGCTTATTCTGTATATAGGCTTCGTGCTTTCATTTGCATTAACTTTTTTCATTACCTTAGTAAGTGAAGCGCGCCAATTAGGCTACTTCTAACGCATCAGTAGCTCGGGAATATTAGTTCTAGTGTTACCAGCCTCTGGATTCGATAGTGAAAGAAATGCTCTTACTCGTTATGCTCCTTTTTTGTGTCAGCACTTCTCTGTCAAGCATACACCTGTCAACTGTAATTCCACTAACTGTCCTGTATAAAATATATACCAACTCCGAAATCTAACTGGGATGAAGGTTTTGGTGGGCATTTGATTTATGAGTTTGTAGGTTAAATTTGAAAGATTTTTTCACCCATCAATTTGCGCACAGCCGCCGCGTAACTTTGGAGAATAAGACAGACTACTCGCGAGTAGCCAACGTTTTATATGAAAGTTGGATGACTTACCCACATTTGTCTTGAGTCTCAGTGCACGTTGCTCTGTGCTCGCCAGCGCAAACTTAATTCTCCATGGTGTTATCTTGATAGTTTTCACGAATCCATTTTGCCCTACTCGACTTCAAGTGCAATTCATGGTTTATTATCTACGGGTTGCTCTCTTTTCTTATCACGCACCTTTAACGAGGAACCTTTTTGAAATCACGATTTTTTCGTTCTCACGCTTTGGGTCGTAATTAATACTGCTTATTGTGTTTCGAGGTTACTATGTACTTCCCACCCTTAGTGCGACAAAACTTACTTAAGCTGGACACTGATTTTCTAAAGTTGTTCTCCTCCGACTCCTGAGCTGACGGGCATCGTAATTTATCCACTTGAAGTTATCGGTCTTTTGATTTAAGCGTACTCGATATGATTTTCTAGTTTCCAGTGAATCAGCCACTATGGATTACACCCGTATCCCCCATTGTTGACCTCGCAAATCAAAAGCCCACATCAGAAGTTGGGAAAAGTGGTAGTTATTCTTGTTCGGCGACACGAATTTCACCTGACTGAGTCGTATGTGATTTAAAAATTATTAGGTAATCAGGACAGTAAAAGTCGCAGATAGGCTGTTTTTCGGATGTCATCTTACTTTAACTTGCAGCTCAGCTGTTTGCCTTCAGGCGCTTTGCACCTGGACGTTGGTTATTTGAATGTATACATAAATATTCTGTGAAGTGAGCTCCATCTTCTTGCCTTCTTATCTCTAGACTGTGGTCGTCCATGCTAAATAAGATTATCTAATTACTTTATCAGAATCAATGTTTGACTAGCTCGTTGTATTGGTTTCATGTTTCGTCCCTGCCACGTTACGAAATCTTCTATTCTGTCATTCAAGACAAGTTAGTTCTTGCCGATGAAACTGTAAAAGTTCTCTTGTTAAAGCTTATTTCCGTGAAGCAAGAGTTCCGAGTATCCTGACGACCCGAACTACAGCATAAATAAAACTATTCCTCAGGGTGAGTTGTATTGCACTTTCTTCGTCAATAGGGAATCATGTTTAAAGGAATCGGCAGCATAACTGAAACATCAGGGTAGCCGTGAAAAACCAAAGATTACTGTTCACGTTAGTATGGATGTACGATTGCGAGCCGTGCCTAGCGGACTTGCGTCTTCATTATGCGCATTGTCAGTTCGTTGATTTTTGTAACTTTTTATATCCTTACTACTTCATGGCTACTTTGAGTTGCCGGATATGTTTTTTGAAATGCTCGACCTCCATCAGAGAGAGGAACCATTAGTCAAAGCGACTTATTTTAGTACTCCACTGAGAAGTGCTAAATCTCTGATGGGACTATTTCACGCCGAAATCTGACATGATTACTGACCCGCTTCAATTAATTGGTTTGCTTTCACGTATTGATTAATTCGCATTGTCATCACATCTCTTTTAAGCATGTTCCGGTCCTCACTTGTTTTTTTCTCAACGTTACATGTTATCGCAGTTCGGATAGTAGTTCCAGTGACGGCGAACGTGGTGCTCGGCGTCGGCGGAGTTCATGTCAAGATGATGGTGAGGACGAAGATCCTCTGCTACAGCTAGGCACTGTAATAGATTCCTCTTCTAAGGAGAATCAGCAGCCATCTCCTTCAAAACAGGATGCCACTCCTTGTTCGGCTACTCCAAATTCGCCAGTCACGAAATCGCCTAATTTGCGTACACGGTTTGATCGACGTCAACGTCTCCGGCCTTTAAAAGACGGTACAGCCAATCGTGACGTTTCAGACAACAATTGTTCCAAAGTCAATCCAGCGTTGGTTGCACGACGTAAACAAGTATACAATGATGCCGTCAAACAGGCTGCCGACGGTTGGTTGGGCAGACGTGAAAAATTTGGTCAACTTCTCGGTCGAACTCGGCGACCTGACTATTATAAACCAATCAAGGTCAGTCTACTGTGTGACACAACATTCACTCAATGCAATCCGATTTTTATTTAGTCTAGCTTTTATCTATGTTCCATCTGAAAGTCTATCTTCCCATATTGTGTGGTCAAAAATAACCGTTTAGGGCCACCTTGTTGAATGTCTCGCACTTGGTTTCTTGTCTTCATTCACGAATTTAAAACTCTACAGTACGATGGTCATCCCCGAGAGAGTCCGCTGCGGAAAGGACCACTTTTTCTGATAGCTCATTTCCGTTCGACTTCGAGCAGCCTGCACACGAATTTGAAATTCCAGCGAAATTAGCACTGAGATGTGACCAAGGTACGATCGGTGACAACAGCTTGTGCCTAATTCGGTTCAATTACTCTTTAAAGAAACCACGGTGTCTGTCATCAAGCTGACTCCCCCGTCTACTTGAGACACTCATTCTGCAGGCGGCTTGAGTTGTCTCATTTTGTTAGTGTTATTGACTCATCGATTTCACACGAAAGAACATCGCTGTGTTACATTTTAAATTGCACGTAAGTGCTGAAATGCGGACGTCCGCTGTATTCCAGCTCCATAAATTGCTCATACCTTGTAGCTACGCAGCGTCTTGACCTCATTCTAGTTACTAATGTGGTCCATAATTCCTGCCCGACAAATCATCCGCAGTCTACACTGTGCCCACCTGATTTCTATTCGGACGAGCGGCGTAAGGCAGAGGAGGATAGTTCCGCGAACCAGCCAGCTGTCCTTCAGATACAATACGGCACGCGGAAAAACGGCCATCATCGTTAACAGCAAGGATGTTTTATAAGATGGTATATTAAATGTATAGACTCTATGCTATTCAAAAGTGAAAGATGCGCTGTGCAATCAACCTCAACAAACTTTACAAAATGATATAGTACACCCCCTACTACCGCTATGTGCACCTTCGATGTATGAGCTAGGTTGTGCCCCCTAACCCACCGCTAATAGAGACTGCTCCACAGAAAGGATCGCTTTTGGTCGATCCCTTCTGTTACCTTTCTAGGAGGTTGACTGCTACGTTTGTAACATGCAAGTAGCAATGTTAATGGATTCCGTGATGGTCGACTGTCAAATTATGCGAGATTGTGTTTTCCTGTCCTAGAGCAGATAAGCTGCCCGATTTGCCGGTTTGTGCTTACTCGCAGGATTATACGACGGTTGGTAAATTGGCATTGCTTTGAACAATACGAACACCTTTGGATTCCGATTGCACACTGACTAGTTAACTAGGTAAACAGTGTGATCCGTTTTGATGACCTGCTTTACAATGAACGCGTTGTGATTTTGATTCCCGTGTTTCATTACCATAGTCGATTACGTCATCGCACCCAGTGACCACTGGACCTTACTTTTTGTCACTCCTCGTTTTGAGCAGTGATTCTTTATTCCGGCGTACGTGTATAGCTGCCACCGCAACGGTAAAAAAAACCGACAGGTTACTCAACAGACAGTGTAATTTGGCGGAGTACGATTATAGGTAAAACTTGGAGTCGACCGTGATACATATCACGTACTCAGCTACCCAGTCGAGAGGAAATCAGAACAGGAATCTGGGCGGCACTAAGCAATCTCAATTTATTGGAAAAACAGCACCTTTTATAGAGGAACAACAGTATTTACGATTGCTATTAAGCGACAGGCGTTCTCGCGTTTTGATCAGCCAGTTTGTTGCTGTGTTGTACGACCTTGCATCTAGCAACTCGGTTGTTTGAAACAGATACACATTCAACAGCAGCTGATCGCCGTCTATGATTGGTTGGCGCCAGTTTGACCATAATTCCGTCTGTAGCAGCTTGTGCGCGAACACTGATTGACTGAACCCTTCTCCAATCAAGAAACCGCTCCAGTTCAATCTCTACAATATTTAACAAGTACATCGCTGTAATGTATGCGTGCGTCATGGTATACTGACATTTTTGAAACATGCCAGTTGTGATACGGTCGTCTTTGAAGGACAAGTTTACCGAGATCTGCTTCTTGAAAACTATACTCAGAGTAAGCTTAATGAATCTTTTCTTGCTGTGTTTGTTGACATCCCTCCAATGTTTCCTGTTGTCTGTTTTTCTAAACATTGACGCATCTATCGGGCTCTGCAAAAAGATACTCTGATTAGAGCCGGTTTGTACACAATTGCGCGATTTCTCTATCCTGAACCTGGTATCATCCCCTCCCCAGTGTATAGACCAGTGGTGTTGTTACCCACGTGTTGTTTGTCCCGATGTTTTGCAATTTAATACTAAGAGTCATCCTGATGTTTTTATTGTTGCTCCTCCTGTTTGTGACACACTCCGTTTTGTCTAAGCATTCATGCATTTGACCCATTTTTTTCTCATCGTATTTGCCGGTTGTGATAACTCAGTGGTGGTTATGTCGGTTACTCCAATCATGCGATTACAGGTTTGAACCCAAGTTTTCTCAACTGCTCCCGTCTATAGCCCGCATGCAGCACAACGTATCTTATGGCGGCAGATGACTTCTGGTGCTTAAGCCAAAACATTACTTAATTTTTTGCTTATATTAGAATCTGCTATTTGTTAGTCCCGCCTCCTGACGGAAGCGCACATATGCGTCCGATTGCATTTGCGAAACCATGTGACAACCTCGTGACTATCTCATCTACGAAAGTACAATGTGAACATCCTGCACAACCGATCGCATCTTTCATATCTGAGGGATGTTTTCAGCTGACTTGCTACAATACGGAATTTGAGTTCATTCAGAGCCGTTCTCGATGGACAGCGGGCTCAACAATGTTGTTCACCCTTAAACTCATTCTTTAGCCTCGTCATTGGTACCGCTTCTGGATCAAATTTGATGCTTCTTCTCCATGTTTACGATCCTCTTCTGTGTACCAAATTTAGTAATTTGTATCAAGCAACTCGCATTATGTTACTAACCTGACCTGTACTTCCACCTTGACGTGTTGGTCGAGCTTGGCTCCTGGTCCACATCTCTCTCTACCTGCTCTGTTCAAGGATGGTTGATATCAGAAGTGAGAAAACTCTTTCAGACCATTTGGGAAACTGAAGGGGTACCTGCAGCGTGTCGCAGTCAATGGCGTACCTGCATCCATACCATTTCTAGTTCTTCCGCTTAGACTTCTATTAATTTTCAACCTTCTTAGTAACGTTTTCTTCTAGGATATTCCACGTCACTGTTGAGGTGAGCGGCAGCCCGAGCCACAGTACCTTTTGGTCAGGCTCATGGCTGCTATGATGATGATGATGATGATGATGATCAACAGTAATCCCCGTTTTTAAAAAGTGGGCTCGAAATCTGTGGGGAACCACAGTGGTATCAGTGTGGTGTCTATTGCGTCCGAGTTATTGTCTGGCGTTATATTACGTCGGCTCAGTAAGCTCAGAGAAAATCAGACACGTGAAGAGCAGTCGTAGTTGTGTTGATCGCATATTTTCCTTGCAATGGATCTTCGAACATCAACACTCATATAGATGGCAGATAATCGTGGTCTTTTTTTATCTAAGTGTTGCCTTCGATTCGGTTGCTCGTAACGTTCCCTGGAACTATTTTCTTTGCAAGAGAGTTCCGAAATCTGTTTAAATCACTGTATGCTCACTCTGCAAGCAGGGTGAGGTTTATGGACAGCTGTCTCGGGCATTCATCACTTCTAGTGGTGTTCGTCAAGAGGTGTCCGATTTCCCCTTTCCTGTTCAATTTTGTCATGGACGACATTTTGGAGGGTGCGCTTGAGGAGTCCAGTGAACTTGGTGTTGAGCTTCTTCCTGGCGCTAGGTTGACCGACATGGAGTATGCGGATGATATTGTCTTACTTAGCCTCCCTGCCGAAGACGTAGACCATGCTGACTGGGCCGGTTTGTATGGAATGTACTTGACACCTTCAAAGTGTAAAATGCTTCTTCAGAGTTAAGGCTTTCCAACTCGTGCTATCTATCGCAGGCAATCCACTTGAGACCGTGGACACTTTCATATACTTGGGTAGCACCATCTCGTCAGCTTGTAATATTGCTGATGAGATATCAGCGAGGATAGCAAAGGCACGAGTTGCCTTTGCCAGCCTGCGTCATCTGTGGCGTCAAAAAACTTTCGGATATCCTCTGAAGGAAGAGTATATAATGCTTGTGTGCGTTCTGTTTTGCTCTATGGTTCGGAAACGTGGCCTGTTCGCAAGGAAGATATCAACAAGCTTGCTGTATTTGACATCGTTGTCTCCACATTAAGTGGACTGATCGCGTGAGCAACACGGCCGTTCGTCTGCGCGTATTCCGGAACGCTCGGGATGCGCGATCAATTGGTCAACTACTCACGTTGCACAGCCTGCGATGGTTGGGTCACGTACTCCGTATGCCAGCTGAGCGTTTACCGTACCGGGCATTATATACTGAGACCACCAACAGTTGGGTGAAACCACGTGGTGGTCAAGCGACAACGTGGTCACGAAATATGAAGAACCCTGACTGCTCCACTGAGTAAAGTGGGTAGGTGTCGCCTGCCTGGATGGGGTCCTCGTGATCACTCAAACCGCTGGTTGGAGACGCTATCCGAGATGGCGGCGTGTCGCAGTCAATGGCGTACCTGCATCCATACCATTTCTAGTTCTTCCGCTTAGACTTCTATTAATTTTCAACCTTCTTAGTAACGTTTTCTTCTAGGATATTCCACGTCACTGTTGAGGTGAGCGGCAGCCCGAGCCACAGCACCTTGTCGTGTGTTACCAAACGTTCTTTCTAATGAGACGTGTTTCATTCTTCCTAGCACTTATGCAATATTTGTAACACCTCTTGTTTGTTCCTTCCTTTGGGCTTAGTCTGTTTGCACCTGATGAACTTCGTTTGCCTTATACACTTTCCAAATTTTTCATGCGTGGACTGATGTCTTTTGCGTTCACATGTGTTGTCTTATTGAACAGCTTGTTAACCGAGGCCGTGTTCAATTTTCGTGACGTGAACTCTTACCATTTCAGTGTTTGATCGCTATGGTATTTGATAGTCTGAAAGTTCACGTATTGAGTGCCGTTTCTCTTCCACAACCTCGCTAATTCATGCACGTTCTTCTTCGTCTGTCATCTGACCCTTTCGCCTTAAGACCCGCCTGAGGCCCATTGATTCACAACATCTGTCTGAAAATGTTTCTCCACTCTCCTCTATCGAAACTGTGTTCTTTTTAGTCCTCAATCGTTTGTTGTTTGCCTGTCAATCTTTTTCATGCCTTTTTTCGTCGTGTGATTACTGCAGTGCTTGTCATGCTTAGCCAGTGCCGATCGAGTTTTAGTTGTCGTCACGTTACATGCATTTAGGCTGTTTTTTGAGCTCTACAGACGAAAATTCATCTGATGCATCCAGTTTGACACTTGAAACTCTCACGAGAGTTGTGTCTGCGTTTCATCATATTTTTGAGCCGATGTTTACTTCCTATGGAATCATCTTTTGATGGGGCTCTCGTCCGCTAGCTCAAACGTTTCCTACGTCGATTACGCTGTTTTGAGGCCACTTTTGACGAATATCAATCTTCTCTGCTTCTCATGTTCACAAGTCCGTGCTTGGGGCGTAACAACTAAGTGAGCGGTATCTCTCCTGTCTGTTTTGGGTTACGCATTATTTGATTCCGCTTTATCTTAAAAGCCCCTGTTGATTCCAAAGCTGCTATCCGAGGGACAACGTGCTAAGGTTTCTGAACGGCTTAGATCGTTGTCCAGGCCGAAACTGTAGAGTTTCTATCTCTGTTTCTCTCATTTTCTCCATCGTTGTAAGTTCTAACCCATGCACTACAGAACACGTGATTGTTTGATCTCCAGTTGCCTTGACTCCTAATTAAAGATGCTTAGTTATTCAGGGCTTCACACGGTTACCACTCACCACCGCAAGCTTCACGTTTCCATTTATAAACATATACCTGGCCTCCGTGGCTGAATAGACGTTATTTCATCATATACGTTTACACCCACTGGATTACAAACACCAGACTGTAGCTGGGATGAATATTGTTTTTTATCTGAACGGGCAATTTATACACCTTTTGCACTGTGCGTTTCCATGTTCCACTTTTTGAATGGTAACTTTCGATTTACAGGTGAACTGGCCACTTGGCTCGGTGCGCATCTATCGCTTAACGGACACTAGCGAGGCGCCGCGATGTGAGTGCAAGCCTGAGGCGGGCGTGGCTCCGTGCGGTCCACTTAGCAATTGTATCAACCGAGAATTGCATTACGAGTGCTTGCCCAGCGTTTGTCCTAACGGTGAAGCATGTCAAAACCAGCGCTTCACCAAACGTCTCTATCCGGCTCAACGACCGTTCTGGACGGGGTCTGAGCGGGGTTGGGGGTTGAAAACGCTCACACCTATTCAGGAAGTAAGTCACCTGATATTCATTTAGTCAATCATTTAATCAAAAAGCTGCTAATTATTGATGCACAGGCAACCTGCCCCGTAGCCATTTTTTGATCAGAACTACAATTTTCCTTAGGTTGATCTTATTTTTGCACGAGAGAGTAAAACGCGATACCTTTTAGTAGAAACAAAGTTTTTCGCTAAATGGTTTCATGTATCACGTAATAAGACGGGGCAGAAGTGACCCACATTTATAAGGACATGTAATGTACGGATTTCTCTTCACGTTTGAACTGAGGTTATGACTCTATTTAACTGTTCAGTTGTATTCACAGTGAAGTGATCGTCATCATCGACCAATAAAATGACGACGACTTGGTGAGCAGCACTCACAAAT
>LOND01000371.1:76109-87395 GCA_014220965.1 Paragonimus kellicotti
ATGTTCATATATGTCCTTAAGTGGATGTCTTCCGAGTTTGTCCGTGTAGACATGTAAACCATTCTTCCATTGGCGTAAATGTCTCAGCTGTTTCTCCAGCTATAAAGCGAGAGCTCATATTTTTTCTTTGTTGAAACTTGAAAGGCGGTTCACTGTTTGTTGTAACGCAGTTGTGTTCAAATTAGTGAGCGATCTTTCTATGTTCTTCTTGAAACGTTGGGCCGTAACCGGTGTTTTCACTGTGCTCTGACAAATCACTGATATCCTCTGTCGTTCAAGTCATTGCAACGCATCAGCATGGTTGCATAATTTTCAGTTCGTTCGGAACGTGTGCATTGACGTCCCTCAGTATCTGTGCTTTACTGGTTCCGTAACCTCCGGTCTCGCTACTCAAACGAACAATTTTCAATCCAGACCACTGAGATCACTAGGTATACATGTGCCTGCCTACTGCGCACTATCTCTTGGAGTGATTCCACCTTTTTTATTCACACATGGTTTCAGATAACTTGAATTATGCCTGAATTCTTCAGGCTGCCCAAAATTAACAACAACCTGAGTAGGTTTGAAACACGTTGGTGAAAATGACGGGATTTGCCGTAGCAGTGCTGCTGTAAAGGTTAAACGAGTGGCATTTCAGTTTTCTGTATATTTTGCGTTGTTTCTTCCAAATGTGGACACAATAAGGGTGTGCTGTTCATGAGATAGTTCGCTGTATGAAGTGCACTGCACTTTTCATGCCCAATCTGCACCGGATGAACGTCAATAAAAGTTCTTATCCGCGTTTGCTCAAGACTGTACAATGTACATATTTAATCCGCCCCAGCTGTGTTGTTACATCCAACCTGTGCCTGTTTGTGACCAAACCTTCTATTCCACTCAGTCTCAGCCATAGCTGACATGATTCTCAAGTGAAACAGCCGAAATACCCACCTACCACGGCTCATTTTGTTTACACGTCTTAGTTGATTCGCACAGTACACAGACAAAAATTCGTTTACTCCACTGTATGGTGATATCCTGCTCTCAACATGGATGAACTGATGTTATGTGTGGTTTGCTTATAATATGTTCGTATCTTATCTTAAGTGTCTGCTGAAACAGATGCACAAGTGTTGGGATAACCTTTTCGTCAATATTGTTAAAACTGACGAAGATTAAACGAGGTAGGAACTAACAGGTAATTATTAGCGAACGATTAGCAGGTTTTTTGAATGTACAATATATTGGTGTGTGCTGTTTTCACGAACTGTACGGCAAATACACCCAGTTTCCATGATACTGCGGCATTTTAACTGCGGTACTGGTGCACAGTGTGACCTGTTTGTACATGATAACAAATTCTGCAGATGTACCGTTGGGGCACGCTGTTGACATCTGAGAGAAGGGGTCGGTGAACCACGTAATCTAAATGCCTCGTGTTGAAAGTGTACTGTGCTTACAATAATATCATGCATAGAAGAATAATGGAAAGACTGTTTACAGGAATTGACTAAGTTCTTTTTTTACGCTGGTCATCCCGGTCATTCTGCTCTGCATTCTGTTAACAGCTGGACTGATTAACACGTTACCCTTATTAGTCTTCACCATCTGTAGCATCGAGAAAACGTCCGACCGTTGAAAGGAAGAACGTGTAATGCCTGCGTGCGAACCTTTTTTTCCTGTGGTTTGAAAACCTGACTTGTTCATGGCAAGATGTAAACAGATTTGCAATTTTGCCATTTTTTTTCTCGTCAGTTAGCTCGCATCATCTGGGTTGGTCGCTTATGGAATGCAGCTGCTTATCAGTGCATTTTCCGAAACGCTCGGGGCAAATGATTAGTAGGTCAACTAATCCGGTTGCACAGTCTGCGATGGTTGGGTCACTTACATCACATGTCATCCTGAGCGTTTACCTCACCTGGCATTATTCATCGAGACCAGTTAGGTGCGGCCACGAGGTTAACCAAAAATATGAATAACTCGATTGGTTCGTTTTTTAAACTTAATATGTGTTGCCCCCTCGATTGGGTACCTCGCGATTATTCAAATCGCTAGATACACTATCGGGTAAAACAACGTGTCCGTGTCACTTTTAGCCCTTTTGTTTAATCTCAATCTTTCTGGCTCTTTGATTTATTTTTTCAATAATTCTTCCAAGATATTCACTCGTGCAATGAGTAGCTAGATGTTTCCACCAACCTACTACATGCTCACGTCAACTATTTCCCTAACTAGCTTTGCCTCTAAGGAGCTCACTTGTTACCTTGGCATTGCCATTCGTTACAACTCATTTTCTGGTGACGTTGTACACTAATGTTAGAGTTTCCCGTGGTAACGCATGTTATTCCAGTTTTTCGTAAAACTACTCGAAACACCGTTCTTTCGTCGTATTTCAACCTCCATGCAGCTGCGCTCAATCTGTTGCCACCGGCTAAGGCAACACTGATGGTAGAAGCAAACGGCGAACTAGAGGAGCCCAAGTCCACTGAGCTACCAATCAAGATAAGACTGTCGTCTAAGCGGGGTCTCAAACGTGAACTCGAGGAGTTGGTTGCCGATGCTATTCACTGCTCACCAGTCAAAGAGCCCTGTTTTCGACCTGTTGTAGGCCCTTCTGAACGTCCACCTCATGTCACCGACGAAACGGCTGTTGCGGTGGCTGCTCCGAATGAAAATGCGTTGGTGGAAAAAAGCGAGACTGCCACATTGATACACTGCACAAAACCAGATTGTCCAAAAGTGTATCATCTTCAGTGTTTAGACTTGGATAGCCCTCCTGTGGGTGAGTTTTCTGTCCTGGTATTTCCTCCTCCCGGTCGCTAATCATGTAGAACAAGCTGTTCATCAATCAGTATGCTTTTCCGTCCTTTATTTTATTATGCCCCTTCTCTTTAATACCCAAATGTGTCATACATCGATAAAGCGAATGTGGGCTAGTTTTTAACGTCTGCTACATTTGAAACCTTGACATGCTGCAAATCCAAATTAGCTTTCTGAGTACTATATGATTTTTTCAAAGTGGGTGTTGGCTTGTCCTTTGAATTGCTGTACACAGCGCAGGATTACAACTTGCAACTGTTTTCACTGTCCTTTGATGTAAACGCAACCTGTCGGACTGAATCACATAGGAATTGTTTATCATTAGCTCTTATTATATTTTAGTCAATACTTTCATTTCGCAGCCGTTCCTTCCTACTTTTAGAAATGTCATATCGGTTGAGCGTGTGTCCGAAATAAAATTGGGTAAAAGTTGGTTCTTGGAAATTGTGCAGTTGTCGTTCTGTTCATATTATGCTGATGATTGTGTTGGACGCTTTGCAGGCAGCATGCAAAATAAACTGGTGTCATGTAACATGCATCCTCGTTTGTTTGTAGTATAGCACGTACGCTCCGGAATCAATGTGGAGGTCTTAACACCGGGAAGACGAGGGATCAGAAGTGACTATTGGAAACGTGTGTGTACACTATGCGGGACGTGTCGTCATCATCATC
Organism: Paragonimus kellicotti; assembly: GCA_014220965.1. Classification (NCBI taxonomy): domain Eukaryota; kingdom Metazoa; phylum Platyhelminthes; class Trematoda; order Plagiorchiida; family Troglotrematidae; genus Paragonimus; species Paragonimus kellicotti. The sequence continues at coordinate 79,584 of LOND01000371.1, forward strand.
ATCATCATATCAGCCATGAGCCTGACCAAAAGGTACTGTGGCTCGGGCTGCCGCTCACCTCAACAGTGACGTGGAATATCCTAGAAGAAAACGTTACTAAGAAATGAAACGAATAGATTCTCACCACATCACTGCTTGTTGTGCATAATACAGCTAGGGTTGTGGACTACGTTTGAAGCTGATTCAGAATTACCTCTGAAGTTGTTGCATCTCAGCTCATAGGGTCAAACCTTGATTGTTTATGCTAAGCCGTCTTATTAGTACAAGAGTTTTGATTTATGGTTAGGTATTTCGAGGATTCATGGATACGTCAATCCCTCTCACGAAGTAAAATTGTCCATATTTTCACGGGTCTTCGTCTACTTGTACGCCGCTCGTCACTGTTTTCTTATGATCATAAGAATGTCTACCGGTTATGCGTTTCAAGAATATACGGGACAAATGATTCAGTAGAAGACTGCCATAAAGCCATAGGTTTTGTATCAGCTTGTAGACCTTCTATTACCTGCAGACTTACTTCAAAGTTAACATGAAGCTGTACCTGGAAGTACGTATATACAAACCTCGACAGATAGATGCATCCGCTGGTTGCGAACTGTTGCTCAATCATCTTACTCGATGTTGTAACCGTCGTTGAGCACATCTGTAACTTTTAATCCCAAACAAGTTGTTTACCTCACTATGACCTGTGTCAGTGGTGAATTATTCGAGTTAATTCCCATCGACAAGATATTCGGGGATTATTTTGGTGGCTGCTATGTCAACAAGGTGCGATATGGTAGGCGTTGAGTAGTAAGAGGTATGACGTGCTTAGGCTGCCTTAACTGGCAATTTCGAAGAGGTTCGCATAAAAGAATACTATCTGCTCCTAACCCATGTTCCCTTACTTCATCATTGCCAACTTGGACGGTGTTCCGCAATCGCAAAACAAGTTTGAGTTATTTCTGTCGGCTTATGCCGTCTCCGCAGTTGTCCGATGTGGTTCACTGTGAATTCCGCGGATTCTCGTGCTCTTCCCTACTTTCGCTTACGATACACTGACATGAATACCTGGTAACCAACACACAGGACTTTCATTCAGTCAACTGACAGCGGTTTATTATCTGCAACTCTGTGTGCTTCTTCAGAGGAAGAAGTTCCATCGCTTTACATTCTGCTAAATGCATCGCGTGGTTGGTGTTAGCCCGTGTCAACGATCGCTTGCATAAGGCTTCAGTCAGCTTCATCGCACGTGTTTCAACAACCTGTGTTCGCCGCTTCAGTCATACGTCATGATTCCGTTTTTTCTCCTTTTACAGGTCGCTGGTTCTGCCCTTGGCATCACTGTGATGCATGCGGTCGTCCATCGCATATCTTCTGTTGTTTGTGTCCAGCCTCATTCTGTTTGGCCCATGTCGAGGGCAGCATCGCAATCCTGCCTCCTTCTGTTGTAACCGGAAAATCTGCGACCATCCGTCGACTGTGCAGGTCTGATCCAAAATCAAAAAATCAATCCGGAGCAGCAGGAAAGCATTCTGTTAGCGACTGTCGCCTCGTGGCTCGGGTAGGTTACGTTAAATGTCACTGTAACTTTGGGTGTGGGGGACATAGCATATACTCTCTTATAAAACTTGTTGCTTTTGTAGTGTTCGTCCTATCCACCATAGTTTTTCACGCACATTCTAAATGGTTGAATATGTTTAAACGTGTAAAATAATATGCAGTACCAGTCATTTAGTTCCGTTTTCCCGTTAATGAATGGTCCAGAGTTGTATAGTTCATCAGTTTATGATGAGAATTCGGTTTATTTAATCGCATAAACAATTCGAATTTTGTGGATGTTGCGCCACTTAATATGGATGCTGCACGCAAATGCCTTCACATTTTCCATTGTTATCGTGACTATTTCTGCTACCTCCAGGTCTGATGGACATTACTCACATTGTATGGTCCTTTTGGAACACAGCTTCAAACTGTATAATTATTAAAACTGATCTGTGTTTGAACACATTTTGTTGCTTCTGTTTATGTAACTAGCTTTGTCGTGCATGTGACTCCATCGACATGGATAACGTTAACTCATCAGCTTACAGTGTTGCGGTCTAAGTGTTCACGAAGGTAGCTTAGCTGTACGTTGCATCCTCCAATCCTCATAATTTTCTGTGATATAGCTACTTCGGGTAATCAATTGGAGACAGTTTGTAATGTTTGCTTGCTATCCTTTCTACCGTAAGATTCGCAGACTTGGCTCGTCCATGTAAGAGCTTCATGTTATCTCCGTTAGGTCACTGATTCTGCCAGATACCCATATGTGAAACTGTCCACAGTCTCAAGCGGATTACCTGCAATAAAGAAAGTAGGAGTGGAAATGCCCCAGTCTTGAAGTAACACTTTGCACTTTGAAGGTGCGAAGCGCATTCCATACAAACCAGCCCGGTCACTCACCTTGTTCAGCATGGTCTGCATGTCTTCGGCAGAGGGGCTAAGTAAGACAATGTCGTCCGCGTACTCCAGATCTGTCTCTTATATATATATATATATATATATATATATATATATATATATATATATATATTAAAGAAGCACGCACTGATTAGTGAACGATTTGTTTTGGCACTTCAAAATTGAATGTATCGAAATAAGATAGTTCTGCCGCCCATCTTGTTCGCCCGTATCCCGTTTCAACGCCAACAATACTGACGTAGTGGCTGCCTATATCTACATGTCGATTGAACGAATTCCGCGAATAGAGAGCCTCCAGTACAAGCCGTTCCCCTTTCATCTTTGCCCGTGCGACCACTTTCGCATGATCTATGTTGACCTCGTGACCTGTGTCCGCGCAGTGGTGCCACAGTTGTGATCTAAGGTCGATCGCCTATTTATGTTTGTGCACGCGTGTGCGCAGTTGTTTGCCTCTCTCCCACATACTGTTGGTCACACCCGAGACATGGAATCGCGTATACCACGCCAGACTGTTCGTGTGGTTCTACACGATCTTTAGCGTTCACCAAAGCTGAACGGAGTGTTGAATTTGGCTTGTGTGATATTTGGATGCCCAGTGGTTGGAGCATCCTTTGTGCTGCTTCAGATGTGCCGTGAATATATGGCAGTCATTCGCGTTTTGGGTTCTGTACGTTCAGTTCTTGTGGACCCTCTGATAAATGACTTGGAATGAACAGTTTGAACAGGTGCTTTCGTTCTTGTCTTCTTAGTTCAGTTGAGCTACAGTGCGTGTCTGCACGTCGAAATAATGTTCGCACGCAGCTTTTAAGTTGACAGGCTGGATGATTGCTATCGAACCTGAGAATGACGTCAGTTGTCGGTTTACGATAGACAGTAGTTTCAAGCTTGCCATCAGGTCTTCTTATAACCGAGGAATGCTAGGCGTGAATTTTCTTCCTCTTCGCGTGTAAAGGTTATTCCATCTATTATGCTATTCAAACAACTGTGGAACTGGTCAAGCTGAGTCCGAGGTAAAACAACAAATGTGTCATCCACATATCGAAGCCACACTTTAGGTTTGAATGTCTGAAAGGCTTCACATTCGAAGTGCTTCATTACGGCGTCTGCACGCAGTCCCGATGTAAATGAAACCGTTGATGTGTCTCTTCTGTAGTGCAGTTTACTGTACTTAAACGTCACAGAGAGTAGTATTCAGTGATAAGGAAAAGTATGTTAACTTCATTGCTGTTCGATTTTCTTTGCCTCTCAGATCGCAAGTAGGTCGTATCACGGGTCTTAATGAGTAATCTAGTGATGCTGTGTGGCGCCAACCCTTGAGCTAGAATTAGGTAAATGTTCATCGTGTTGAGAGAAAAATACGCGGTCGCGCGTTAAACTTTTTCAAGATGTACATCCAACTCTTGTAAACTGTCCACATCTGCCAACTCTCAGTCCTCCTTTCGCTAGTCGACATAGAATACTCGATATGACAACCGACTAGTTGAGATGACTCAACTATCTGAGTCTACTCATCCTTAAAGAATTAGTTACTAAACCCTGTTTATCTCCTTCATCAAACCCCACCTCCAAACCACATCGTACCGAACCTGTTCGTGTCACCAGTTGCATACGACCATTCACTAACATATTTGGTTGAAGGCAGTTAACCTCCTTCATCCTGAACGCCCAATTATGACAGCCCCGTTTGCGGTCTCCCTATGTCTATTCGCCTTAAGCTCCATACAGATCATCTAGCCTCTGAGATGTGTTCATTTCGTCTGCTGTATTTTTGTAGATATCGGTGCAGCTTTTTGAATAAATGAGCCTGACAGTTGTCTCCATAACTTTGTTATTAGACATCCTATCTTTGTTACCATCGCAAACTTGCAATAGCACCGTAACACTTTAAATTATCTTATATTAACTGAGTTACGCGACACTTGGTTGTTTTCACTTGTGAATATCCCTCGAAATAGTTATTCACATTCAGTAGTGTTCAAGGTGTTCGATGCGACGCGACTCAGCTTGTGATCACTTCTTAACACCGAATATGTATGTCGTCTGAGTAGTGATCCGGAACTTCGTCTTTCCCCTGGATTATGGTTTAACTATCCGCGGTTCAATCTTCAGAAGTTTTTCCTGACTCATCATCCAATATGTTTTCCAAAATTGTCAAGGGATTGTTCTTTCCCACTTTTCAACTGATCTTAGACTATGCATGTTAATGTGTAGTGATTGGACACCTGCCTGGATTTGATCAAGTAGCCCAGTCATTACTAATAAGCTGACATGCTTTCTTTCTTCAAACTTCTCTAATCGAGCACATCAGTCTTTTCTTGTCTCGTATATGCCTAGTCGTTAGAATTGCAGGCGGATGCGTCGACTTTCTCTTCATCTATCACTTGAATGATCATGTGTTTACAGTCTGTGAGCTCGACTTTATCGGATTGGTCACATAAAGGCTACCCTTCTGTCAGACCATTCGCGCATGGTTGACACGTGGTTGCCTTTTTCTGTAATTCGCCTGACCCGATTTTCATCGCGTTCTCAAGACGATGTCAGTGCGCTCGACCCCGCATTAGCCGATAGTCAATCGATTAGAAATCATCCCTCCCGACAGTAGTCTCATTCGTCTTCCATCACACAGCCATTTGTCTTGTCTGCTTTAACCAGCTGGTCAACTTGGGCGATTTATGGTTATGGTCTATATGATATTTTCACTGTATGTGCTAACAGCACTAATGGTGTTGTGATCCGATGCCTGGTACTAATCATGGGATCATTTTCTAAGATGGCAGACTAATCTGAATTTGGTCTCACATTAACCATTTTCTGAGCTGCATTCTGGTTCAATGTGAATTGCCGCATGCCACGTGACTTTGTCCAGCTGATTTTCACATGACTCAATCAAATGATTGCAGCAGTTAGTAAGCTGATACCCATAATCTTACTCGGAACACCGATAGACTGTGGCTGAGAACTAATAATCCACTTGTGCAATTGCGACTAATCTCGTGAAGTCATGCGTGCGTTATAAGGACAGCAGTTGCTTTGCCTATTTGTAGTGACTGAATCTGAGCCTGATTCAAACTTAACGGGAGCTTGCTGCCAGTTTCGAGTTTCTCGCTCCCTACGTAAGCTTGTTCTCGCTGTAGTATTCGCCTCTTTTTTGTCGATCCGATCTCTCTTTGTCGATGAGTGATTTGAAAAAACCAGTGGTGTGCTATCCAGATGGTTAAATCGAGTTTTTTGCCTACTTTGTCATTCCGAAAACAATCTATTGGTTCTTGATAGTTTCACGGAGAAATTCTGGTTGCATCCGACTTCGTCTTGCAGTGTTTCCGAGTTGCCTGCACTCCATCTTTTGTCATTGTTGTCCCGTAAACATCAGTGTGTTCCAATCTCACCCCATTTCCATGAGATTCCTATGCATATGCGGATATCTGCAGTTGCTGTGGTCTCTTCCTAAAAGAAACACTTGAGGAGATAGAAATTCTTGCATTTGTATTTCTTTCAAAATAAAGAGCTTCGCAGAACCATGCCGTATTACTTTACGGCAGCGAAACCTGGCCACTCAGGGTAGAGGACGTGAACCGTCTCCAGGTATTTGACCACCGATGTCTGCGTTCAATCGCTCGTATCGGGTGGCACCAGCGAGTAAGCAACGAGGAGGTTAGGAAGCGGGTGTTTGGCACTGATTGTCAAACGAGTTCTTTTGTTCAGTCGCTACATTTGCACAGACTTAGATGGTTAGGTCATGTACTAAGGATGCCAGATAGTCGCTTTGCCACACCGAGCACTGTTTGCCGACGCTGCGGCCGACTGGCGCAAGGTGCGAGGTGGACAGATGATGACCTGGCGTAGACAAATGAAATCGTTTACGAAGGGGTTGGTCACTGTAGGTCGGGTTCGTCTCCCGGGCTGGGGCCCTCGCGACTCACAGAGTCGGTGGCTTGAGACGTTAGGTGAGATGGCGGCTAATCGAGCTCAGTGGCGTGAATGTTGTCGTTGTTTGGCCGAGTTGTCTGTGAAGTGAGTGCACTTAATGATGCGGGGCAGTGAAAGCCGTAAGGAAGCTGTCTTGCTGATGACGCCTTACTTTCACTTACAGCTCGGTTGTTTGTTTGCAAGGTGTAGGCGCCTTGATGTTGTATGTTTGAATATAGACGTAGCTATTTTTAGTAGTTAGGTCCACTTCCCCTCCCCTCCTCTTTTTCTTCTTTCTTCCTATATAAGTTTTTTTCTTTTCCTTTGTTCTTCGTGGTTGTGTGGCAGTCAAGCATCAGTGTGAACCACTGATGTATTGCTGTCTATGATGATGATGATGAGAGCCATGCAGAAACCACTTGTAGGAGAATGAAGTGCGCCTGATCCTCCCAGAGAGAAAATGCAGTCGTTTTACCCGACCATACCCAGTTTGTCTACGTAGTGATCGCAGGGAATAAGGAAGCATAAGTGGCCCTAATTTATTGGGGCGTAACAAGGCCCCATGTCCATATCTCTTTTCACCTTCTCTATTCACCGATGGTGAGGAGACGTTGATATCAGAACTGAGAAAACTTCTTCAGATTGTTTGGGAAACTAAAGAGATACCTCTTGATTGGCGCCTATCAACAGTAATTCTCGTTTTCAAAAATGGAACCGGGAAGTCTATGTGACTACCACAGAGGCATCAGTGTAGTGTCTGTTGCGTCCGAGTTACTATCTGGCCTCATACTACGTTGGTTCACCATGCCCATAGAAGACTAGATACGTGAGGAACAGAGAGAATGCCGATGCGGTCGTGGTTGTGTTGATCGCATATTTTCCTTGCGACGAATCTTGGAACATCGACACTCATATTATAGATAGCATATAGTCTTGGTCTTTTTAGACCTGACTGTTGCTTTCGATTCGGTTGCTCGTAATGTTCTCCGGAACTGTCTTCGTATGGGAATTCTAGGAAATATGAATAGCGAAATCAGAAGGCCGGTTTTGCAAGATGGTAGTACCACTTCGTACATTCTCGCCAGTTGCTACACATAACAGCGGCGAATGTGAAAAATGTATTTAAGCGAATTAATTTCACGAGAACCTACGAAATGGTACTACCATCTTGCAAAACCGGCCTTCTGATTCCGCTATTCAAATTCGTAACTGGGGAAGGATGTTTCATAAGTCTAGGAAATAACCTGAATCCGTTTAGATCACTGTGTGCTCACTTTGCCTGCCGGGTGAGAGTTCATGGACAACTGTCTCGGACGTTCATCATTTCTAGTGTTGTTCTTCAAGGGTGTCGGATTCCCCCCTTCTTGTTTAATCTTGAATGGCATTCTGGAAGGTGCGCTTGAGGAATCCGGTGAATTTGGTCTTGAAATTCTTCGTGGTACTAAATTGACCGACATGCAGTAT
>LOND01000371.1:97119-109983 GCA_014220965.1 Paragonimus kellicotti
TGAATCGTTTGCCTGTTCTTTTCGTAGTCCACTCTGAATCCTGTTTTTCATTATTATCCTCTCTGGAATTCAGGAAAATAAATTCGTATACTGAAGTGTTTCTTGTATTACATTTCACATCTTTCTTCTCAGTTTCGATCTCGCCACTGTAGTCTCTCTGTCTGTTCATTTTCCGAGGGATAAGGGTTTCCTTTTCTTGCTAGCCATTCCATTGGCTAACCAGCATTGGCCGGCTGGACACAAAGGCCTCACTCACACACCTACTGGTCTTATTCCTTCGGGTTTACACCGGATACGTGGTGTGTGAGTGGAACCACAAGTGGTGCAGCGCAAGCCACTTGGGGTGATGGTTTGAAGCGCAGGCGTCCTCTGGCTTCGGTCACTGTGACAGGCTAATCCGTTTCGGATGCCGCCAACCATGTATCTACAAGCATTGAGACATTTTAGTAATAACGCTGTTCATCGAGTCACGTAAGGGAACGACTGAGATTAACTAATGCAAACAAACTTTAAAAGAAACTTTCTCATAATTGCCCCCAAAACGCCATTCGTCGCTTCACAACACCACAGAGATTAGGCTACCTACTCAGGGGTACGTGTTCTAGTAACTCAGTTATACATCACTACTACGCAGCGGCATATGCACCGCGGAACTGGGATATTGTCCCTTTACCCTTGCTGGTATCTCATGCGACCATCACAGTATCCCGCTATACCATTGCGCTACTTGCCTACCTCATACGTACTTTGTCATCATTTGTACTTCTGGGATGGATCACTGCTCATGCGCGAGTGATTTATAGTCTTTATCATTTGACATGCTTCCTAGATTTACGCAATCGACGTTGTGCCTTTTTTTAATTCACATTTTTCGTTAATCCTCTGTGGCGTTGAACATATTGTTTTTCTTTTATTCACAGCCAAATCGAACTTTTTACCCTTCTTTCTTTTTAGACGCCTAACCGATCCTTCTACATGCGTTTGTATTTCCCGGATATCATACCATAGTCTTCGAGTATGTTTGCCTATGCTCGACGGTGCCGTGCGTAAAGCACGAAACTTCCTACCGCTCGGTATTTGCGCAAAATGTCTGTGTTCAGAATTTCTACTATGTTCCTTATTTCTCTATTATCTCAGTTGTTAATTCCAATCCCACTCCTACAGACGACACACTAGTATACATGTTCAATTACATTTGTTTGTTCTCTCTCACTAGATGAGAAAGTGTAAATTGGGGGTCGCTGTGCAAGCATTCGCGAAACTCATTGAAGGCTAGATGTTGAACAGTAACCTTTTTCTGTCCAGCCAGTTAACCCTTCATTCCATACTTTGCAGTTCATAAACTGACGTGATCATATGAATCTACCTCACGCCCGATAGAGCACGATCGTTCTGATTTTGACTAGGTCCTGCGTGAACAACTACCGGCACGTGCATTGGTCGATTGTGCAATTTCGTAACGGCATAGATCAAACTTACCCAAACCATATAGGACCGATGAAACTGGGCTATGCGATTCGAATTCAACCCACACCAATTTTAAAACCGTCAGATGCTAGTTAAATCAGCATCTATGGCAGCATTTTAGACCTCCCTCTTTTTTTTATTTTTCCAGGCGACAGCACCTTTTTTTGCAACGATCGAACAAATGCAATGGAAAAGATTTGAACGATATTTCGTTTGAATAACCTCTACGGATTACAAATTATAGACAAAGTATGAAAAAGCCATGACAACTCCATACTGCCACTCAATGTTTCTATAGTGCGTTCAGGCTGATGCTCTGGTTCAACTGGTTGTGCATTGACAACTATGCAAACGTGGTGTTCTCATTTAGGAAACATACAAGGCAAGTGTGTAGTTAGTGTAAAATCTACAAGAACTTATTAAGGAGTAAATGCACATTTGCATCAGTACAACGCGGCTTCCTGTGTGGTTCATGGTGGTTATGTTGGGACTAGCCAGTTCTCTTCGTCTGTTTTCCAATCCATGTTTATTGACCCTTGGTATTATTACATCCAGTCGATAATTGCATGCGTCATGCTATAGATTTCAGCCACCGGCTGTACAATTATGTTTTGCTAACGTCCAATCAGGACAATCCTCCTCTGAACCGTTGGACTGCGATCAATCTGGTTGAGTTTTATTCTACTAAACACGAGATATGCAAAGCTTGGTCTGTTGGTATAGTTATGACCTCGGGAATCCAAACTTAGCTACTGGATGTGAATCCCAAAAGTCATTCAAACTACAGGTACTGTGGTTTAAAGCGCGCCGTTTCACCATGCAGACAAAGAGTTTTAGATCTTACTTGTCAAACGGAATGTTACTCATGGGTGTTCATACCGCGATTTGAGGAGAGTTGTCCGTGACAAATTCAGACTTCAAATAATCGCCGATCATGGGACTTGGCTAACATAAAAGGTTATTAAAATTGAAATCAATTTTATCTTGGAGAACATCAATGACCCGGATCGTTCATCTGTCAGTGAAACTATCCCTGAGGTAGATAGCACATTCATGATAAGCCGAAAAGATCAAACTTGTAATGTGATGCCCTGTCGATAGACTTGGGACTACCTATCGAAACTGAGGTCCGAAATTGCATTTCGGCTCAAACACACAGAAGCACATATTACATTTGAGGCTGATCGGACGTGGTCAATTTCACTTCAAGGTTAGGACTGATGTTCGTTATTTTCGGTTCACAAAGTTGTTTGGTCTTCACGGATGGCAGCTAACAGAATTCCTAGATTGTTGTAGGGCTCTCGAATGCCTAGTTACACCAATTGGAACGTTAAAATATTCTCATACTCCAAGTCAGTCAGTGGACGTGTTTGTTACATGGTATGGGCTGCATGTGCAGAACGAAGTGGTGGTCACAGTGTGATAGGTGACCAAATCGAGGGCGCGATTATTCCAACACTCGATGGAATATCTCAACTCAGCGATGAGATATGTCCAAAAGTCCTACAGCGAGTGGATTGCGGACAACACGGGCGACCGGACGAGCCATCGCTCAACGAAATCGGACCAACGGACGAGAAATGGCAGGCAAAAAACCCACGACAGAAGGCGTCAGCCACACACAAACTAGGCAGAAGTGCACACGACGTTTGAGTGGAAACTGACGCTGCATTATAGACAGGATTTCCGGTTAATGAGCGCGCGCGTGGCGTGGGGACATACGAATTGAATACTAAAGGTCGTGCTGTATTGATCGACGTTTTGTTACAATATCATTAACCTGAGGCACACTGAAGAAACAAGTTGCTCAATTTTTCTGACTTTGCTCTGCTGTTCCTGCAAACCACATAGACATCTTACTGGCCTGTATGCCCAGCGTGAGCTTGTCAAACAAACAGGCTGTGAGACTGCTTAATAATCCGCTGGATTGCTGGAACTTCCATGTGTCACGTTCTGTGACATTCATTGTGAAATCAGTCCGCATAAGATCAGCTGGCGTTACGCGATGCATTAAATTCTGGTAATCATTCCGGAACTTTAATTCCTAGTGCTCGGTTATTGTGTGGGTTGGCCGTCACAACTGAGTTGTAGCCATACAAATGGAATAGGTCCGTGATGTTGTCTTGAACGCGGGAGTCTGCTTGGGATTGTTCGGTATGGTGAGCTTACTGGGTGACTGGTGAGAGTCGGTTCATGCTCCCCGACTTCGAAGGTCACTCGGATGAGCAAATGCTTACCTAATGGAAATCAGTGAAACATGCTCCTATGAGCGTGTATGTCCCATCAGTAATTGTTGCATATCTATCTACGGCTATTGCTATAGAGTAAACGATTGGGTGTGCCACCGCTATAGGGTTGCCAGATACGAAAGTATCTCGCAGTCTGAGTGAACTATACATGGTCGGACGACCTGGCTTTCGCAAATTAGAGTTTTGCATTTGAAACTAACCCTGGCTGATGGCATGTCCATGACTACTCAAGGGTCAGTGACACCTGTAGTGATAGTAACCAATCAGACGCCGGCACAATTCGTTGTAGCCCTAAATCTCAGTCGACTGCATTTTTGATACTGATCTCCGTATTTGTATTGGGCGCTGAATACACCAGGTGGACCATCGGCTGACCACTCTGTCCTGCACGGTACTCCACAAACCACTGTACAACCACAGCGAACAGTATTTTACGTTGCATGTCGTCCCGGTGGATATTAGGTTGCATTTTAAATAGTTGTTCAAGTCGTCGGGGTGCTGCAACAATACCCAAAGCACAGTTAGACGGAAGCACGTAATTCCTAATAACTTCGATGCATTCGCCTGAAGTAACAATCGTCTGGAAAGAACAAACATCCTAAAATACAAAATAGACATGGAATTCCATCTCCACAAATACACCGCGTAACAAGATCACTGTAGCCGCTCGGTGACAGATGTCTGAAGTGGTTGACGGGATGTTTCAGGAAAATGTTATTTGACTGTCAATCCCCAATGGGTTTCTCTTATTGTGCTGGTAAAAAGGAGGTTGGCCGCTTGTGATTATGTGTTCCCTATAGACGATTGAACAAGATCACCGTTAAAGGCGCTTTTCCACTACCCTACATCGATGATCTGTTCGGGGAGTTTTGTCTCTCTTAACACAACAGATTCAACTTCAAGCTATATGTAGATAGAATAGCCAAACTGGGTCAAAACAGCGTACATGGTACCAAGTGGGCAATGTGAGTTTCAGACAATGCATTTTGGGTTTTCAAATGCCTTCTTTACGTTTCAGCGTTCGATGTACCGGGTACTCAGTTATCTCATTCCACAACGGTACTTCGTCTACTTGGATGATGTCATCGTGCACAGGAAAACGAAAAAGGACCACCTGAGGAACTTGTGCAGCCTCTGGAAGGTTATCGCAAGTGGGTCTGACCCTCGACTTTGCCAAGTATCAACTAACGCGGGAAGAAGTAACATCCGGGGCGTGTGATTTTGAGAGGCGTCATCCGAACTGATCCAGAGAGCTGAGCAAGCTATGTCCAGGCCTACCGCATGAAACACCTATGTCTCTCCTAGTGCAAGTGGCTTACAGCTAGGTTTTGCATGTACCGCTAGCTCATTTCTTGTCCTGTTGAACAGAAATCGGAAGTTCGAATGGTCCAGTAAATAGGAACTAGTATTCAGGACCCCACGTTGTTCTTAGTGTTCCGTGCATGTCTAAATTCTGCCTGCCTCATCGCGTTCAGTCGGTGGGTATATTCTGAATGCTGATACAACTGTAATCGAAATCGATTACAACACTCCTGAGGAAGGCCACCCGAGGTGGTTGAAACGTAGAGTATTACAACTTGCTCATAACGTTGTGTTATTCTCAATCCATTTATCATACAAGTGCTTATGCCACTGGGGTCGTATTGTTACAAGCAGCTTTCGATGTCAATGAGCGTGTGATTGCTCACGGAAGCCAGTCTATTCAAAAGAGAACGAGATTATTGTACAGCCAGTTAGGAGAGGCTGACTCAGGTTTTCTGTGAAACGGTATTGACACTAATTGTTGGGTAGACAGTTTATCGTTCGCATCGATCTCTCTGTTGCTTCCAAAACTTCAAGGACTTGAACGGCCAGATGTCACGGTAACAGGAGATTATTCAAGAATACAATTTCGAATGTGACCATCGACCAGGGATAAGTCACATCAAAACTGATACGTTATCCGTAAAGCTCGGGCCTGTTTGCGAAGACTACTCGTTTCGCCGTACTCAACACTTAGTATTAGTCACTCCGCAAGAAGCGGACTATTGCTCTTCGCAGAAGATCCAAGTCACAACGAGACTGGACCTTGACGCGGTGTGACGGCTTGCGCATCTCGATGACCTATTGGGCTAAACTGGACGGTGTGGCCACCACACCGACAGTCACTCATACCAGGCAGGCCAATAGGTAGAATACTCACAATACTGTCAATTCCATACTGCATCGGCCGTCTCGCAGTATAAACCGGGTCGCCCTATCTGCTGCATACAGCAGGGTGGATAGGCGAAAACATGCTACTGCTGACCCCTCCCCCACTGTCCTATCAAATTTAGCTCTCAGGCCCCTCCCGACCTCCATTTCTGATAATTACTCTACAGGTCCCACAACAGATGTAGCTAACCGTGGTAACACTGAGCCGGTAAGTTCCGTCTCTTGCCATTCAGCTTCAGGCCTCCCTCGTCCCTTGCTTAGACCTAGAATGCGAATTAATATAGGTGCCTTCAACGTTCGCACGCTAAAACAGATAGGTCAGCAAGCCGCTCTCGCACGAACGTTAGACTCGTTAAATGTCGATGTCTGCTGTATTTCGGAGACTAGAATCCAGGACAGTAGTCAACGTATGGAACTAACAGCACCCGCATTGTCTACCCGATACTGGTTATACACTTCGGGTGACTCCACGGCTGCCGCTACCGGTCAAGCTGGAGTAGGTATAGTCCTCAGCACGACGGCCGCAGCCGCATTAGTAGATTGGATTCCTGTTAACAGTAGACTTTGTGCCGTCCGCTTGGCAGGTTCTGTTAAAACCAGCTCTAGACGCAAAACTTTCAGAAATTTATTCATTGTGTCTGCTTATGCTCCTACTGACTGTAGTGACATCGGCGTCAAGGACGCATTTTACTCGGATCTGGCCACTCTCCTTCGGTCGACACGTGGCTCTGATATAGTCGTTCTGGCCGGAGATATGAACACCCAGGTCGGCCGCCTTGGTGAGGCCGAGTCTCGTTTAGGTGGCAGGTTTGGGATAGCATCACATAGTCGGATAATGACAGCGGTGCGCCGAGCACAAGCCATTTTTAGCCGGCACTAGTTTTAGACGTCGTGCACGTCGTTGTTATCTTTGGTACCCGCCGTCTCCCAATCAGAAACACCACATAGCTGTTAGTTATAGGTGGCGTGGTTCGATTCAAACTGTCGTTCTTATTGGAGCACATACTTGGATTCAGATCATGCGTTGGTACGTTGTCGTTTTGTTCTTACTTTTGCTGGGCAACGACCCCACCGACAGCAACGGCTGGCTGTTGAGAAACTGGCTGCGCCGTCGGTAAAGCATAAGTACCAAACCAGCTTAGAAAGCTGCCTTAGTAGTTCTCACTCCGAAGATCCTAATAGCTGCTGGACCGAGATCTCACAGGCAATTTATGAAGCAGGTACTGTAGCATGCGGCACAGGGGTTCGTGGGTCGAACAAACATTGGATCTCGGAGAAATCCCTGGAGTTGTTAGAAGCTAGACGGAACATTCCTTCCTGGCAGTTCATATAACAAGTCTAGGAGAGATATCCGTAGGAAACTGAAACGTAGCCTAAACGCTGATCGTGAGGCTTGGTTAATGGGATTGTTAAGGAAATGGAGACTGCTTTTGTTCCAGGGAACCTCAGCACACTTCAAGCTTATTCGTGCTACTGATCCCAGGCGACCGTCTGTCAGCGAGACAGACGGCACACTAATCTACAATAAGTCCAGAAGGTTAGGCGTTGGGCGGAACACTTTGAGGGTCAATTTAGCTGGCCTCCTGCTTCTACCATGTTGCCACCACAAACTTGTGATGTAGCACCCTGGTCGGTAGATTTGGAACCACCCACTGAGACTGAGGTTCGCAATTGCCTTTCGGCTCTCAATCGTAATAGGGCTGCTGGCCCAGATGATCTCGTGCCGGCACTTTTCAAAGAAGGTGGAGAGGCGTTAGTAGAGGCATTGACTCAGTTGTTTCAACTTGTGTGGACGACGGAGACCATCCCTCCGTGCTGGGGTCACTCGATAGTAGTTGATATTACCTGATTAAAAGGTAAGGCACTCGGCATTACTTCCAAACAGCACAAACAACGCTAGAGTCTATTTCGCGTTCTGCTAAATACTTCGGAATGCGCTTTGCAGCCTCAAAATGCAAAGTGCTTCTGCAAGATTGCTGTGATTACGTAGATTTAATGTTAGATAATGAAGTCATGGAGGTTGTTGACCGGTTTGTATACCTGGGAAGCTGCATCAGCGGCGGCGGAGGTGTAGGGAATGAAATAGAAGCGCGTATTTCCAAGGCTAGGGCGGTGTTCGCTAATCTGAGACACCTATGGCGACAGAGGGTATTTCTCTGAAGCTTAAGGGTCGCGTATATCAAACAACAGTGAGGGCTGTATTACTTTACGGCAGCGAAACCTGGCCACTCAGGGTAGAGGACGTGAACCGTCTCCAGGTATTTGACCACCGATGTCTGCGTTCAATCGCTCGTATCGGGTGGCACCAGCGAGTAAGCAACGAGGAGGTTAGGAAGCGGGTGTTTGGCACTGATTGTCAAACGAGTTCTTTTGTTCAGTCGCTACATTTGCACAGACTTAGATGGTTGGGTCATGTACTAAGGATGCCAGCTAGTCGTTTGCCACACCGAGCACTGTTTGCGGACGCTGCGGCTGACTGGCGCAAGGTGCGAGGTGGACAGATGATGACCTGGCGTAGACAAATGAAATCGTTTACGAAGGGGTTGGTCACTGTAGGTCGGGTTCGTCTCCCGGGCTGGGGCCCTCGCGACTCACAGAGTCGGTGGCTTGAGACGTTAGGTGAGATGGCGGCTAATCGAGCTCAGTGGCGTGAATGTTGTCGTTGTTTGGCCGAGTTGTCTGTGAAGTGAGTGCACTTAATGATGCGGGCAGTGAAAGCCGTAAGGAAGCTGTCTTGCTGATGACGCCTTACTTTCACTTACAGCTCGGTTGTTTGCAAGGTGTAGGCGCCTTGATGTTGAATGTTTGAATATAGACGTAGCTATTTTTAGTAGTTAGGTCCCTTCCCGTTCCCTTCTTTTTTCTTCTCTCTTCCTATACAGGGTTTGCTTTTTTCTTCTTTCGTGTTGTGTGGCAGTTAAGCATCAGTGTGAACCACTGATGTATTGCTGTCTATGATGATGTGATTATGAAGTTGAGGGACGATCTTGTGGGCCAATGCCTTGTTTTTGCCAACATTACAGTATAGATTTCAAATCTTTATCCACCGAGTCCCTATCGAGATCAAATCAGTCATTTTGACGCCCCGCATTAAAGTGAGATCATGTTTAGTTCTATTTCTGATGGTTTCCAGTGATGTACTTAACCGAATGTACTACCTATCAGCGTGTGGATAGAAGCTGTATGTGGGCTAACTGTCGATTCTGACCTTTTCCTCTCTCTCGATAAATCCAGTCATTGTCCATTAAAGTGAGTAACGCAACAGGCAAATCAGTTTAGTTGAATAGCCACAGAAGCATGTTTGTTCTCGCTTACTGATGTGTGTTTCCCACATCCGTAACAAGACGGAGTGAAAGTAGCCTATACATTCGAGTCTGTGTAAAGCCGCACCCTTTGGAAAACGAAAAAGATGCCACGTCCTAAGGTGCGCTACATTCCAAGGTCATGGGCAAAGGGTTCGTTTGTATGGAGCACATGAAAACTTTCAAACTAATATAAGACCTAGGTTCAGAAGGATACCGTAGGTCGTCACGTGATCGCTGCCTGATCGATATGATGAGATGTTTATCCATGTACACTCAAACTCCTCATACGTGACACTTAGTGTACATCACTTCTTAAAATCTTTTCTCCTTTTTCCGTATAACATTGGACTCCATGATTACACAGCCTGAATGTTGCAGGTCCCCAAGTTTGCAAATATTTGACACAGCCGACCTTCGGCATTTCTGGACAAGTGTAATACCTAAATGTACCACACTAAAGCGTTTGGAGTTGTAACGTTTTCTCACTGATCTTCCGGTTTTGAAACCTCTTTTTTAGAAAATTAGCAAACTCAGATCATCATAACATTTTTCCCTGTTCGCTAGCGTCCTGTTAAGGGTACATGAACGATCGCACTATCCACAAACTTATACTGTCCAAAGACTATTGTGGTTTACGACGTACGGAGATGGATCGAGTTAAAATTACGCTTTGCATACACCTGTAATGTGTGGTTGCGATGACACGCACCACAGCACATAGTAACCACCCAACGAAAAAGGGACCGCCGGCATCCAGTTGTTCTGATAACTGATGACAAATAGGATGCGGCAAAATATCACATTTACTTCATCATAGCAAAAGGGTCGCTAACATTAAATGTCTATCTGTCCATGCATGTGACCTGGTAAAATAAATGTACAGTACATCCCACAAGTAGAAACCCGTCAACAAAATCCAGAATCCTAACCAAAGTGCAATCTTGGTTCGGATGTGTGTGACACGTCTGACTACTCGATTTTTTTCCTGTTCCAACCGAAACACAGACCAAAGAGCAGGTGTGATGATGGAGTCGAGCAAACGGACGGGTGCAAAATAGCGTTAAAACCATAGCCAAATTAGCTGGCTCACATGTACTTCAACGTTTATATACAACGCTGAGATGGGAACCAGCATGTGGCGGTGAGTGCAGCTAGACAAAGTAAAAATACGATATTTTCCTTAACGGATTGTGCTATCACGATGGTTTTTTCACCAAACGTTGAATAATAAAAAGCTGCATTCATGAACGAAACAGATTTACGAA
Source organism: Paragonimus kellicotti (assembly GCA_014220965.1). Lineage (NCBI taxonomy): Eukaryota > Metazoa > Platyhelminthes > Trematoda > Plagiorchiida > Troglotrematidae > Paragonimus > Paragonimus kellicotti. Next base: position 107,599 of record LOND01000371.1, read on the forward strand.
TTACCAAGTGCTAGATTGAAAACTAACTGTGCAGGCTGAAAGTGTAAATGACTATGGGAATGGGTATTTTATCTGTAACGATTTTATGAAAATAGAAAGGGTCAATAGTGCGTGTTCCAACAAGTCTCTCCAGTTATGGTAGGAGCAAACCGATGGACACTAGTGATATGTCAATCCATTCAGACAGAATATTATTTTGTTAGTATACACTGCCGAATATATATTCCTTCCCGATAAATACCACATGACTCACGTTTGCCTGCATCCGACAGCCGAAGCTTCTGTAATCGAGCCTGTCAGCATTGCCGATACTTGTCTTTTGACTATTGTGTGCAGTGGAGTGCGAAGTGTTGAATTCTCGTGCGAGCCGACGGACGTTCTTTTGGGCACTGCTTACACGTCACAGAACATCACTAGCAGAACAGTCATCTGTTGATGTGCGCGGTCGACCACTTCTTTGCAGGTCATGAACACTGTCTGTTGCAACAAACTTTTTCATCAGCCTTCGAACTGATTTACAGGTAACCGATCGCGTTGTGCTAAACTCTCTAGTGGTCTCCGTTGCAACGTTACCATGAGTCACTTAAATAAAAACCAGTTCAATATGGTGTTCAGTTGTCGGGTTAGCGGCACGTCGTTTTCTTACCTACCGCCCAAGAGTGTGACCTGGTTCCACAAAGATAATTCGCCCAGACCAAGCGGCGCGTGGCTACTGTCCGGAAAAATGAACTGCGGAAAGTGTTATCCAACATAATTTAACATTAGATGAGTCAGTCAGAGAGACACAGACCGAACTAGTCACCTCAGGTCTCCACATTCCGACGTGCCTTCGGTGAAATGAAAGTATCGATTCTAAACGGTCATCAGTCATTTACACGTTCAGTCTGCACAGTTAGTTTTCGATCAATTATTTAGTAATCCGTTTCGTTCCCGAATGCAGCTTTTTGTTATTCAACGTCCGGCAAAAAAATTGTCGTCATGGCAGAATCCGTTAGGGATATATTATATTTTACTCTTTCCATTTACATACACCGAAGCATGCACGCTGATTCCAAGTCCAGCATTGCCTTCCAAGCGTGTGATCAGCCGAGTGTTATCGATCATGGACCGTGGTGGCCAGAACATCAGGATGATGGGGATGGTCGACTTGACACGTCCGAGCCATTACTGCGTTTTGATCCGAACTCCGGATTTTGTTACCTTGTACCTACTTCTGGGAACCACTGATTCACACATGGTTAGATAAGAAACACTTACAACAGTGAATTCGAAGATCACAACACTGGATGGTCTCTCAGATCATTCAACGTATAGCCCGTAGATAAGTTAACATTTTCGCAACCTATAGCTTCAGCATTATTAGAATTCGAGAAGTGCTTCTAGTTCGTTGGTTCACTATAAGCTACCGGTTAACACATTTCATGTTCAGTCAACCACCCACAGTGTAGGACATTTTTGGAGGTCAAAATTCCCCTCGATTGACCCTGTCGCACTCTTCCCGTGACCCCATCTAACTAGACGCCTGTTATTGTTATTCTCACAACCCGCGTCTAAAAGTACTAATTTCTCCATCTTGCCTCCCTCAGTCATTGAACCTCACTCACCTGCCCACACACCCATTGTTGTCTGTCAGTCTCACCCTCCCCACCCCTGTGAATACGGCCTTCTTATGGGCCGCCGTGAAACTGTCGTCGACTAATCGGTCTGTCCGATGGCCGGCTATTTAGTCACACATTAGACCGATCCGATCGCATTTCGTCGGTTCGTCATTGCCTGTCGGTCGCCTGTGCTTGTGCTTGTCGTGCCTGTTGGACCCTTGACGGCCTATTGCGGCCAACCATTGTACCTTATCTCACGAACGCAGACGAATTGAGGTTTGCTTTCTTGTAATTGATTATTTTTATGTCAATAGTACCACGTTTCCAGCGACTTGACTTGGTTTTGATATTTGGCGTCGTTGGTTATACGTGCGTCACTCAACGTTCGTCGGAAGAACGTACACTCACCCATATCTCGTTCAGCCATAGTACTGGAATGCGGTTACTTGCGACTAGTCTGTTCTCAGGCGAACTGTGAACTTAGGAGACCCATATGTCATTCACACGAGGCGACTTGTTTCGTCTGAATCACATCCCGGTCATCTAAGGCCAGAATGGACTGGCAATTGTTTGTCGCCCACTGCAGACACTATTAGCCAAGATTTGGATATTGCGATCGGTCGAATTATCTGAATGTTTCAGATCTGCTCTCAGCAGACATGGTCGTCAACGGGTTATTCCTCGGACGGTTATCGCTCTAACACCCGAGACATGGCTCACCCGACTTATCCGGTCGTTTGTACGACGACGACCGAAACCTATATCAGTCTGAGTGGAGCGCTCATGC
>LOND01000371.1:132173-145091 GCA_014220965.1 Paragonimus kellicotti
CGTCGTCGTACAAACGACCGGATAAGTCGGGTGAGCCATGTCTCGGGTGTTAGAGCGATAACCGTCCGAGGAATAACCCGTTGACGACCATGTCTGCTGAGAGCAGATCTGAAACATTCAGATAATTCGACCGATCGCAATATCCAAACCTTGGCTAATAGTGTCTGCAGTGGGCGACAAACAGTTGCCAGTCCATTCTGGCCTTAGATGACCGGGATGTGATTCAGACGAAGCAAATCGCCTCGTGTGAATGACATATGGGTCTCCTAAGTTCACAGTTCGCCTGAGAACAGACTAATCGCAATTAACCGCATTCCAGTACTATGGCCGAACGAGATATGGATGGACACTGAGAGTGGTTGACTGAACATGGAAACGTGTTAACCGGTAGCTTATTAGTTGTCTTACTGGGTCTCTGGCTCATGCTTGTTCGTGTTGTTTCCTTTCTACAGGATTGTTGCTGAAATCCTTACTTAGGAGATACGCTGTACCCCGGTGTCTCCACGTTGTACAAAGTTGGCTTACAAGTATAACAGATAATCGAAGCCAGAACATCCGGCTTATCTGTTCCAATGGGATGCGATGGGGATGAATCACAGACGCATTAAAACGTTTGGACTCGGATCGGAACAGCAGAAACAAGAGGCACGGACGTAAGTACAGAAACCAAGTGACATGGTCCTAGCATACGTTACGGAATTAAGCTCGTACATCATTCCGGGCAATAAGTGTTAGGGCGCTCTTTTTTTCCGTCCAAAAACCGCCTCCGTCCTGAGAAAAAAAAAACGATGGGCTCAACCCTACTTAGCGGAACTGTTCAGGGTGGTCCAGCGGTGACTTTGGTTAGTCTTTTTCTCTACCCGTCCGACTCTTATTCCGTTATGGTTCTCTTTGATGTTTCGGCAGTGCTTTCTGGTCACTGCAACCCTATAAATACTTTGATCTTATTCGCCATGTGACACGTACTCGGGACGGAACAAAGCTTGCTATTTGCACGCGTCTTTTGGCTTGTCTTGGGAGCAGATCACGGGACAGTTGCGATAATTTTTCGGGATCGAGATTTCCGTGTTAATTAATATCAGAAGGAGGGTTACAACAATAAAGAGCCAAAGTGCGGATTTAACCTTTTTCATTGGCTATCTTTGAGTCACCGTTATTCGTCAGTGGATAAGCAAGTTATCACGGGCAAATGTGTCAGTACAAGCCTCTGTGGGCGCCAGAGACTACTCTACCGACTTTTTTCCTTTGAAGCTACCTCGAACACAATCTACAGGGGTCATCTACAAACCAAAGTGGAGCCCAGAGCGATCATAATTTAGGATTGAGATTCAAGTTCTGAGACTACTGTGGTACGTGCACTATCATCATGTCTAAAGATAGGAATTTTGTATCAGCAAATGCATGGACATTTTCAACATTGCGTGAATACATGGTTTATACTCTATTGGGTACGTCTCCTTTTTCCTTCGCATAATGATAATGTTGATCGGTCAACAGAAGAGTGTCAGTTGATAAACTGGTACACTTAATAGATACAACCAACTTTAATTGAAGTATGGAATCTGAGCAACCGATTATCGAGTACTGGCTCACCAAGGTAACCTTTAGGTACGTGCATAGTTATGCACTGAACAAGAGGGGTAGTCACTTTATGTGACACTGCAGGCAAGCGTATACCATGAAAGTGCAACCAGTTCCAGCTAGTGGGATCTGCGAAAATCCGCATATGATGCATGTTTCACTTGTACAGTAGATATGAGTTTTATCATGTAGCTCTCCGTAAGTAGAACCGAATGTAATATTTCTCGCCGTATTCATTTGAAGGAATATCTGATGATGCCTAGGAATCAAGCGGCAACAGGACATACAGAGATGAACCACAACGACGTGGCTCCGCAAAGAAGCTACTAACTTGAGGAATGTTATACGCCACATAACGTTCTGGCAACACGGATATATAACGTCACGTGGGTCTACACATGGTATGAGGACTGGGAACAAGGCATGACGCGCACAAATTTCCGTGGAGGAATGGCTATTTTTAATTCAGTCTTCCATCACATTGCAGCTCTTATTCGTTAATGAATGTGGCCATTATTATTGCTTAGTGAAAAAGCTGTTTTTATAGCACACTCCGTTAGTGAGATATCGTACTTTCGGTTTAACCACTTGTGGTCATTTAAGCATGTCGGTTCCAAGTCCCGCGCTGCCCTTCAAACGCTGAGAAGTTTGTCAACAGCTAAGTGCTATCAACTGTGGACAATGGGAATCAAAACACTAAAACGATGAAACTGAGCGATCTGACCTGAAATACGCGTGCACCTCTGTGCCAGCAACCACGAGCGTAGTTAAAGCGCCACGTCTCACAGTCGTTAACATACCCGAGTCAATCAGAAAACCTATTTTGGAGTAAAACTCTCAGTTGGAATTCACGTGAAATGGTTTAGACCCCGGATTTTGTTTCCGAGTGCTCAACCGTGGGACGACTGCTATGTAGTCAAACAAAACGAGTTATATTCGAATTCCGTTTACAACTGGAATCTATCATCGGTTTTGGTGGTTATCAATGAGTTGAGTTGAGCTGGTTGTGAGGGCTTAGGCATGAAACTCGAAAGTATAAAAAGATTTATCAACATCTCCGACTTCGTGTCAAAGACAACCTTACTAATGAGAGCACACAAACCCAAGGGAATATACAGATGAAGTAGCCACGCATTTGGAAGCTACGTCAGAGGAACATAAGTTGAACATTACTTAATCTGACGGAAATGCATCTGATGAATAAATATCCTTCACTGCTCAGATGACTGTACACCCTGCTTTAAAAACTCTCCAGAATTATTTGGATCAGTGAAAGATCTGGTTCGACATAGCATAATAGTTAACCAATATCCGCAAATATAACAACCCCAATCTGAAACAAACAAGTCGCATGCATCGCATATTGCGCACTCAGCCTGGAATCGCACTTCGTGTCAGAGGAAGTGAGCTCAAAATACATCTGAATGAGTGTCGTAGCAGGAGAGACCAAGAACATTGGACTATGGTTTTGATAACTTAAACCTTCATCTATTAGAAAAGCGCGTCAATATTGAGTAAAAAAACAGTACTACGCTTATTAACGAAATGCAATTGACAAAGGGGATGACGACGAATACTAGATGAGCATGTCCCGTAAGTTTCGTTAGGGGACCCTCTCCGTTATTAAACCTATCAAACCGTCAAAATTTGACGGCCAATACCTCAGAAATCACTGTATATTCCTTCCCAACATTAAGACCGACCTGGCCAACGAGAAATCTTTGGTTAGCTCTTGGTGTCCCTGGATCGATCCATCCTCAAGAATTGAATTTGCTGAGTTCGAGAAGGTGTAGGCTCGAGCGTTGTAGTTCGGAATAAAAACACGTCGGCACGGCACAAAGAAATGGAGACACCTATCCGTAGGTCAACCGCAATAAGTCGAGTTCACCTCTCGATGCAGAGAGTAGGTAGCTGGAGATACTGAGAGAGCTGACGGTCAATGCAGTTTAGCGGCATAAATTTTGCCGCCGTCTGGTGAGTTACCACTACAACAAGTACGATTATTTAAGACGAACCAATGAAAGGGAAGTTGACATGTAGACGAACCTCACCTACAACCCCGCTGTCTGTCTGTGTAGGCGGCCTGGTGTTAAATGTGAGTCTAGGCGTACGATCCATTCTTTCCCTATTTTTATGTTCAAAAAACCAAGGTTTGTTTCCTCTTTCCTCATGGCTGCATGGTAGTTGAGTATCAGCGTTAACGATCGTCGACGGCGGTAATGGTGATGTGGACCGTGAAGTTAGTACTCAAACGAAGCACACTGGTTGAATAATCACAAAAGTCGCTGCAGCTGAGAAGCAATTTGTACGGGAGTCAAACGTACTACAGCAAGTCTAAATGGGCGTGATTTGCATAGGAATCTGGCTGTACACCAGTTTGCATCTCAGCTGCGCGCCTGTTTGAGAGCTGTGAGGCTAAGTAAAGAACCAGTTGATAGACCAATGCCGGTTACAGATTTAAACAGAGGACAAATGAAAACAGACACAAGCGTGTGATCTCGAGGCCTCTACGTACATAAGATCGGTGATCATGCAGACAAAACGTTCGGCTGGTAAACCCACAAGTATTAACCATCAGCTCGATAGCACTTTCTCGTCGATAAGTGTGAACAAGACAAATAAACCAAGACATGAATCACAGTTTCGTTCCAGTTGAGTATTAGCGAAAAATAAGAAATATTCTAGGTTAGGATTTTGCAGTCGTAACATCACAATTGCGAATAACACGACACAACATCTCGGGGAAGGGGATCAGGTAGTAGATAAAATAACAACAGTAAATAATTGTCACGACATGGTACACCGACTCTGTTAAGTAGAAGTGTGACAATTTCGGTGCACGGAGTTATGAGAACAGCGTGAAACGGCCAGCGAGTGCACAATAGGTGCGCATTCCACGCAAACGATTGATCATTCATAAACGAAAGCGGTATACAAAACCTCCACTGCAGCAAGGTCACAGACAGGGGCACACCAAACAGGAACTTCGATTTTTGGTCCGACGATTCCGTCCTGGTTCAGAAAGATAAAAAGGATAGCGTGAAAAATTGATCCGGTTGTAACATGATGTATCAATGATTCAATAAGACTACTTTGTTTCGGATTGATCAAAGTTGCCTGATGACCACCACAGACCAAACGGAGGCCAAAACACCATGAGCCCCAATCTGCGACGTCCTTCTTATTAAAGTAGCTGACATAACAATATTACACAACCGGCTATCGCTACGGTGATCTGTACAGTAAAGCGCCGTCGTAACGAAGAATGCGTTGTCCGGGAGTAATTCGTTATACACGTCATCTTTTTACAACGAACACACTACGAAGTTTACCAAACACACAACTCAGCTCACGATTTTTGTCATACAATATCGTCCTTATATAAGGCATACAAAACTACTACTTTTACCTTGTCACAGCAGAAAATCTGGTAAGCAAGTAGTTTATTACGGAACGGAGCTCGGTAAATAGACAGCTGAATACGTGTCAAAAACAGTTGGCGATTGTTTGATGTGAAGAATACGATTTTCTCTTCCATTTCATCAAGATTTAAAGAGAAACCGGTTCCAAACGGAAGCAGCGCATGATTGGTAAACAGTCTATTATACACATGATCATTGTTCCAACGCCTCCATAATCCAAATCGTTAAATGAACCGAAGTATGAATATGCAGCATCATTAACGGATCATACGTTTGATTGTCTCGTTGAAGGACTTACTACCTTGTTCACGCATATATATCCGCACGCGTCCTGATGTCCAACATTCCCTTGAGTAATTGGGAGAATATGGCACACTTTTTTTATTCTTAGAGGTCACGGCAAACGACTGCTTTCTCAATGATCCTTTACACTTCTCGACAAGGCATCGAACCAGTAGAAGAGTATCATTATAACACCGCCTACTTAACCAAGCGTGGCTGAACAGTATTCATTCGGAATAACAATCGTGACTGATACCATCTATTTTACCCAAGAAAGTCAGCCGTGACCACTTTTGAACACAGCTCATCTTCATTCAGCCGCACCAGGCCCAACAGAACGATCAGACGGCGTGGTAGCATCTGCTCTGAAGGCCATGTTAACTTTCCTCTCTGATCCCCCGTCGTTTTGGTGCCCACAAAGCGGAGCACTTTAAACAAGAAAATTGCAGTGTATGATACACACGATTAACTAAACTCAGCATACCTGGAAAGGAAGACAGCTGTGAATACGTGTCACGTACGGATATTTCTTGACACAACTGGTTATAAGTGACTGGCTGAGTTATGGCTCATCCCAGTGAGCCGAGAAAAGTTGAGCGCACAATGTGTGAATGTTTACACTAGGTACGCGCCAGTAGCGACAGGAAAAGTCGCCGGCAAATCGATCGACCTGCCGCATCTGCTGGAAATTCTAGTCATTGTGCGACCGCCACGCGCACACTGGTTGATTGTAGTTGCGTTGCCATTACTCCAGAAGGCATCACTTTTCGATGCGCAGGCTGTTATCGGTGAATTTAGTGACTCATTACGAGTTGGCGGATGCGATAGTAACACAACTGTTGTCGGTTTTCCTTTCGTTTGTTCTTATCGACGGCTTTTATAAAATGGGTGCAACAATGAACTGTTGAATCCCACAGATTGGGTTTTCCAAACGAAAACCGGAAAGTGGGAACATTCCCAATCTTTAAACTGTAACACGATTTGCGTAAGCATAAACGGGACACAGAGTATGGCGGTGTTTTTTTATCAGCGTGGCTCCGGTGTACCTTACTGACCCGGTTTTCGACGGTGTTACTTTCGATTTGCTCCGCAATTGGATTGGGAAACGTGCATCAAATATTCGTGAGTGCACACATAGCCGCATCACACGCGCACGCGCTGACGAGAGGGGTCTAGTCAGCTGATTTGTTTGTTGCATCACTCATAATGAAGACCTGGTGACACCAGGCTACCCGTCTGCATGTGCGAACGGAAAATAGGAGACCTAACAACATACAGCTTATATTTTCATACAGATTTCGCAAACATGGTTAAAAGTTCAGACGATATCAAATCGTTTAGGAAGATTCGGCCAACAATTTCAGCCCGAACTCAGCGACACACAACTCCACGCATGTTTTACCATGGAAACTAATACACAGACATATAGTCCGTGTTCATATTGTTCGCAAGATTTGCTTTTCGGCAACGGACAATGACAGCTTCTTAAAGAGTTTCACATCTGGCAGTTCAAAATCTCGATCTTCCACAATCCAAACAGTTCGTTCCACTACAACCCTGTCGATTCGACATAATAATCAACAAAATCCCGTCGTGGTTGTGACAACGGTGCTTACTAACAGGTAGTCCATATTGATGTGCATGTAACAGCAAGCGTAATCTTGAGGATTCACACTGGTATCAGACATCAATGAAGACAGGTTGGATTTGGCCTAATTTATTTATTGGATCACATTAAGAACGACATTAGGCGCGTATTCATCAATGCATGGATGTTTTAAAATGGACTAGGCTCCTGTGCCAATCACGTTAAACTGGAATTGGATAATTTAATTTAATAACCAGTATCACCAGTCAAGCATGATAAAGGATGAGCAAGAAGTTATTCAAGTCATTTGCTTTGTAGTACCGATTTCAAATCTCGGGAGGATTTAGCTTTGAACAGGACCATCTAGAGGAATACGAACTGACCGTGCATCCAAAGGTTCAATCAGTGGTATATGCATCGGCATAAATTTAAGTGCACCGTAAGTAAAAGAATTCTAGGTGCCATTGGCTGTGGTCACGAATTGTGGTGTTGAGCTGAATGTGTTGGCAGCTTCGGATTGGTAATGTTGTGAACCAAAAATACAGATGGCGTAAGGACCGTTTATGCGAAAAACCAACACATGAGGTATACGCTTCAAAACAGTAAACGCACTCATCTGCATATAACATTGATCCCGGGATGCCACTGTTGAGGCGGTCATCAATGCCCAGTTCTTGTATACATAGAGAACCGTTTCATGCCAAAATGCACTCCAATGTTTCTTCTTTTATTTCGCCCACGTCACTCCAGTGTTCAAATAGATGCTCATGTCTCACTATTGAGTAGTATAATGCAGTCGCTGGTCCTCACTATAGTAATTCATCAACGAACTTATAGTAAACCATCAGCAATGAGACAACGAGTGCGGTAGGTGCACGTTATGTCTCACCGTTCTTATCAACCGACATCACGTTATGTTTCACCGTTCTTATCAACCGACATCCGGCGTTTGTTAAATCACCTATTCTCCATTTCAGAAACCTGGTGGCTCTCTATCTTTTCTTTTCGTCAGCTTTGCTGGTGCATTGTATGATGACTGTTTTGTTTGTTTTTCAGTCAAACTTTAGATTTCTGTTCTTCCTTATTAGCAAATCAAGAGTGCGATAATATGCATTCCTATACTTAACTACTTATTGCCTTACACTTTAAATATCTTTCTCCCCATCTTATACTTAATCACTGAAGTCTCTTATGGCTTGTCTCCGAGGGATAATGGTTTAACTGTTCTAGTAGCCCACGAACTGTCCAATTAGAATTGGCCGTCTGAAACACAAAAGCATTCACTCTTACGCATCCTAATCGTATTTGTTCGGTTTTACACTGGATACGGGAGTTGTGAATGAAACCAGGAGTTGAAGCCTAATTCGCTTGTAGCATGTGCTATGCGCAAGCGCCTTTTGGTTTCGACCACTGCGACAGGCTAGTTGGAGGTCAGACACTTTTAACCGTGTGTCGGACTTTGATTATATTGGATAGTACTGTTCAGTTCAGCTTGCCGGACGTCAGCCCAGCGCAGGTTAGTCTGGACAGAATATGATCTTGAAAGCAGATCATACCGCTGGACCGTAATTAAGGGAACGACACGCCGTTTTGACAAGTTGAGTCTTATTTATGCAGCATTTGGTGAAAGCGTCGGAGAACACTCGGATGTTTAGTGCAAGGCATATGGATACACGATCAGCTAAGGGTGATGAGAACGTTTGCCAAAACCGGCAATGTTCGTGCCTGACAGCGTAGTGCTCGACCACGCACGTCAATAGGTGACTGTTCCGCAAAAAGTGCCTTAGGGAGTGTAAGAAACATCACAACCCACCCCCAAAAAAACAACAGCATCCGTCGGCTCGCTCGGGGGTTCAATACATCGAAGTTCGGGGTACATAAGATACTCAAAAGTTAATGCGATTTCAACGTGATAGCGCAACACCACCTCCTGCACTTCCGCCACCCCGATTCAAATTCCCAATTTACATTCACTGGACGCAAGGATGCAGTCGTCGACTTAGCCCACCTCGGTCACCCTGGCACGAACGCTTCACTGTCAGTGGTAACCGACGCTTCCGATAACGTTGTCGGTGCCATACTACAACACTTCATTGGTAAGTAATGGCAAACTATAGCCCTTTTCTCCAAACGTTCACATCCTGAGGAATCCCACTGCGGCATGTTGAGTAAAGAGTTATTTGTAACCTACCTAGGCGTTAGCCACTTCAGTTATTCGGTGGAAGGAATCACCACGGGTTACACTGACCACAGATCTATTCATTAAACGCTCCATTCGACAGGCATTCTTCAAGGGAAAGCAGGAGTCTAGATCGTATCTCTCAGTTCACGACTAACATGCGACATGTGTCAGACAATAAAAACGTTGTCATAGGCGCCCTTTCACTCGTTCATGATCTGAATGTATCTGCTGGCGACGGCATTCACTTGGTAGCTATGGCTGCTGCATAAGCCACTGATCCTGATGTCGAGTGTCTTTGTCAAAGGAGCTCTCTCACAATTCAACTTGTACCTCTGAAATCTTCAAAGGAAACAACCCTCGGCGCTTTTCAGGACACACCACGTTCTCTAGTGTTGTATAACAGGCAGCTTCGTTTGTGAGTAGTATAGTGCGTACATTCGGGAACTAAAGGGCAGGTCTCAACGCCAGGAAGACGAGAGGACCAGAAGCGACTATTGGAACAGTGTGTACGCACTATGGGGGACGTGTCACCAAGGCGAATGACAATGTACTGCTACCCAATGTGTGTGGATACACGTCAGCCATGCAAATGAGTGTACGCGTTTGTGGTCCCATGTTTTAACATGAACCTGTACGGGATTTCATGCAATAAACAACTTCGCAGGCCAAGCGTCTTTTGCCAGAACAACAGTAGTACCTACAGCTTTCCGTCGCAGTGGTTGACACACCGCGCAACTTGTCTCACCCGGACATCAGCGATTGAAGCCGCTCATCTCTCCAATGCCAGCGTTCCAAAGTCCAAAGTCATACAAAGAATACCCTTGGCACTCCCCCTTTGTCAGATGCACATATTCATCACGTGTACGTCAATCTGATGAACTTCTTACTGTCCACAAATGGCTCGATGTATCCGGGGGCCTACGTGGACTGTTTCACAAGATGGTCTACAGCCATACCGATACCCAAGTGGTCTTCAGAAACGATGGGTCGTTGGGTGGCACAACTTGATTGTACAGCAGTCGTGATCACAAATCGCGGATTGTACTCTGAAAGACATTTCGCGGATCTTCTAAATACTCCAGGATTCGAACACATTCGCACTGCGACTTACCATCCGGTAGCAAATGTGATGTGATCATAGTCAGCTAAAAGCCGCCCTTAGTGCAGTTAAAGTGGATAAAAAACCACTGCAGCCGAACTAATCGTCGGCTTAGGTTATCAAGTGAACTCGTCTCATCTGCACATTCAGCACTATATTAGTGCAGCAGATGTATGGCTTGTTTGGTACATCACATGCGAAAGCTACACTGAGAGTAATCATCAACCGTGCACGTACATATTAAGCTGTCCTCCTGTACTCATGTCTTTGCACGTACGGATAGCTTGTGTCAACCACAACCCCATACACCGGTCCCTAACTGCTCTTTACAACGCGCACGAAGAATTTCACTGTTGGAAGCAACGGCAAGTGCGATATAATCTCGCTCGACGAACTGAAAACAGCATTTATGAAAGAATTATCCGCCGCACCATCTCTGTCAACTAGAAACGTTTCCCGTCTGGAATCCTGGATGTCAACAAGAGGCGTTTCGTCCCAGAAACTTCCTGTGGTTGTTGACACGCCCGCATTTCCGATACCCGCTCCCTCTGCCTCCATACATATTCGTCCCGACAGGCGGCTTCACAAACCCATGCGCTTTGCAGAATGTTAGTAGTTCTTGTTTTATTTTAAAATGACGTTTGCGCCATAACATATGTGTATTTCGTACGCGCATTTCTGTTCACCCAATAACTTATGCTTTTCTGAGTTAATCCACACGTGGGCACAGCGAGTAAAAAAGTTCATTTCGGTTTACTTATATGCACATGTCCTCCTGAGTTATTGTGTGCTCAGGTGTGAAACCAAACTAAAAACGACACTTATTGTTTACACTCACGATTATGCTTCATTCATCATCATCATCATAGCAGCCATGAGCCTGACCAAAAGGTACTGTGGCTCGGGCTGCCGCTCACCTCAACAGTGACGTGGAATATCCTAGAAGACGTTACTAAGACGGTTGAAAATTAATAGAAGTCTAAGCGGAAGAACTAGAAATGGTATGGATGCAGGTACGCCATTGACTGCGACACGCCGCCATCTCGGATAGCGTCTCTAACCAGCGGTTTGAGTGATCACGAGGACCCCATCCAGGCAGGCGACACCTACCCACTTTACTCAGTGGAGCAGTCAGGGTCTTCATATTTCGTGACCACCATATGCAGATCCATGCTGAACAAGGTGAGTGACCGGGCTGGTTTGTATGGAATGCGCTTCGCACCTTCAAAGTGCAAAGTGTTGCTTCAAGACTGGGGCATTTCCACTCCTACTTTCTTTATTGCAGGTAATCCGCTTGAGACTGTGGAGTTTCACATACTTGGGTAGCACTATCTCGTCAGCTTGTAATATTGCTGATGAGATATCAACGAGGATAGCAAAGGCACGAGTTGCCTTTGCCAACCTGCGTCATCTGTGGCGTCGAAAAGACGTTCGATTGTCGCTGAAAGGAAGAGTATATAATGCTTGTGTACGTTCTGTTTTGCTCTATGGTTCGGAAACGTGGCCTGTTCGCAAGGAAGATATCAACAAGCTTGCTGTATTTGACCATCGTTGTCTCCGCCAAATAGCCCACATTAAGTGGACTGATCGCGTGAGCAATGCGGCAGTTCGCCGGCGCGTATTCCGGAACGCTCGGGATGCGCGATCAATTGGTCAACTACTCACGTTGCACAGCCTGCGATGGTTAGGTCACGTACTCCGCATGCCAGCTGAGCGTTTACCGTACCGGGCATTATATACTGAGACCACCAACAGTTGGGTGAAACCACATGGTGGTCAAGCAACAACGTGCTTCATTCACATGTTATGATGTACTGAAAAGTCCGTAAACTAAACTGTGTTGTTGAGAGTCATGTCTATCCACATTTCCTTTCTTGAGTCTACAACACAGACACATTCACAGGAAAAAAGGAAAGAAGACGAAAACATTCTAAGTACTAAGTCTGCAAAGTTGACGACCGTTAGATTATTATTACTCAAACGGATGTTGACACGATAAGTAATGCATTTCCGCATGCCACATGGGTGTTTCAATGTTGTTCTCACTTTCAGACGATCCGAACATGGCGCATGGAGTGACCACTTCCAGTTACTCACTGTGCAACTTCGGACACATCCATCCCCTTTTTCTTTCAAATGTTTTAGGGCTGAACAGTCCACTTCCACACAGAACATACGCAGTAAAGATCAAATAACTTGAGCAAAAGAATCCGATCGACACAGCAACCATTCTTAAATGACCCTCCCCCTAATCTTGACGTTCTCTGTCCCAAATCACCAAGGTCTAATCTGTACGTGTATCTTACATGTATTCTGTAACGTGGGCCAACAAGAAGATATGATTTTCTCTCTCTCCGGAATTACGTAGGTGTGTGTAATGCTTACTGGCTTTCAGGAGAAAAGCTTCGTGGCGACCATAACAAACAATATTTTCGACAGTCGATAGACCAATGAAATGGAGGCGGAAATGGGAAGCAGGAGTTTCTGAGAATACCGTACCTTGACTCGTAGAATCTCAAGTACCTCATCGATGAGCTGAAACGTAGAAAAAGGCGCATTGCCTGAACTGAGGTAATAAATGTTGCCCAAGACGAGGCTTGAAAACCGATATAGAGTTAGCAAAAACATGATGAGGGAGAGCATTCGAAGCTTTGCAAACACGCAATGAGGAAAAGCTACGTCTGTATTCAGGTTTACTAGATTGGACCTCCAGCCAATGACGTGTTATTTCTACTGTTAAACATCAACTGACACGGATGATCAG
>LOND01000372.1:0-13537 GCA_014220965.1 Paragonimus kellicotti
TATTTCTAGCAATGCCCTTCTTCATGCTGACGACTCAAAAATATGGAATGCTTGTGATCCCAGTGCATTATAGATTGACGTTGACCATATTAGTGCTGGTCAGACGACTGGAGTCTCCCTCTAAACGACAGCAAGTGCGCGCATATGTCGCTCGGAGGAGACTCTGGAAACCTATTCGTGATACATGGTACACAAAGTGTAACAGATATCACGAAAGTAGACCTCAAAAAAGATCTAGGGATTTGGCTGTCGAGCGGTTTATCTTTTTCTTATCACCATCAGATGGCCGCAAAAAAGGGATTTAGGACTCTTGGGATGATAAAAAAACCTTTTCCCGCATAGACAGGCATGCCTTTCAGTCGCTCTACGGGGTCTACATACGACCACTGCTTGAGTATGCTAATCAAGTCGTATACACCGGCTTGAAAAAGGACATACTCACCATCGAACGTGTCCAGCGAGTAGCCACTAAAATGGTCACTGGCTTGCGGCATTTCTCCTACGAGTCTCGTCTTGAAATTCTTGATCTTTACCCACTTGAGTTTCGAAGACTCCGCGGTGACTTAATCCTTACACACTTTTTCTTTAGCACAGGACTAGTGCAGCGATTCTTTACCCCAGTAGTCGATAACAGTCGGAGGGGTCACAACAAGAAGCTCCATAAGCTTCGACCCCGAACCTTCCTTAGGCAACAGTTCTCTTACAGGGTTATCAACCACTGGAACGACCTTCCATTAGAGGTTGTTAGCTGCTCTTCTAGGGACCGTTTCAAAGTGTTATTAGATTCTCATTTACTTAAAACAAAATGTTAAATTAGTATTCTGTTCTTTTCTATTAGTAAAGTGTTTTTACTATGTTCTCGGTATTCTCTGTAACCCCCAAGAGCGGTGCTACACCCAGTTTTCAATGACTGCCTTTCAGGTCAACAGAAAACCGCTGACATCGAAACGGACAAACTGACTGGATCCGGGTGAATTGGGTCCCCAACCTCGAACCCGTGAACAAATCGCTGAAATCGCTGAAATCACATACACGTTCGACGGATGATTTGACAGTCTGGCGTCGTGAGAGTATTCTGATCAATGTTTGTTTGTTTGCCGAACTTGACAAGTGTAAGTCCATCGAGTCCTTATTTTGAATAATCTACAGCTGGTAGGGCACCCCGTAGCATTTATACATGTAGACCAAGAAGAATTTTACGGACGTCGATTCGACAGACTAAATTCGTGGCTACGGAGGTCATCCGATGCTAATCAGAAAGATGGCGTAGTGAGTATGTAGTTGAGTGGAACTTCATTAAAAAGAATGGTCACCACTAGCACTTTAGTGTGTTCATCGGTTTATATTTCATTCTGCTAACCTCGCGTGTCTGTAGCATCAGACCGCATTATATGTCGTTATTTAAGTTGGTGAAAAAATAGACATAACTATTTCGAATAGGTTCTGGTCCACGCAATTGTTAGTTCTTTCTTCAACGCGGGTGATTGACAGCCAACTAAAACACTGCACTGTTGGATTATATCCCCTCTGGACAGTCTTGGGACAGAGTGCATCGCGCTGGAGTTAGGGACAGGACATCTAACTATCAAACTCAAGAAGTGGGAATGTAGAGTTTGTTGGGGCTCCCGGGCATCTGAACCATGTAGCTGAGCCAGATCTCGCTGGCGAGACCAGGTGTGAGTTGTGATAAGCTCGATTGGATAGGGGTCTCAAAAGTTCCTACCGTCAACACTTCGGGAGGAGAGTAAGTCCACTGCTAATGCTGTCTTATTTAGGGTATTGCGAGAAGATGGATGTTCAGCAAGCTTGATAATAAACATTATGTGCGATAAAGGCCTGAAGGTACAGTCTTGTGGAGCTTCCGACGTAACCATGCGGGTGCGGTAGTACGTGTCTTGTACACAAACATAGAAGCAACGGCTAAGTGAATAAACCTATTTCGGGTATTAAGGCCAAAGGAAACCTGAAAAGAAGGAATTTGGAAGTGAGAATGAGGTGAAAAACGATGTCAAAAGCTTTGGCGAATTTAAGGTACGCGATATCAACTTCGAGATCCTGGCCAGTTGAATACGTCCAGTCGTTCATCACCAAAATATGGTTAGTTACACAGGAGCGTATTCGTCGGAAACCATAGGGGGAACACAGAGCAAACCGTACCACTCTAAGTGATCTCAGAGTGTATCATGTATCAAACTTTTCAAGACCCTTGACACAACTGAGAGAGAAGCAATCAGCCCGTGATGGTCTTCGTATTCGTGGTTAGATGAAATGACCGCAAAGTTCCAGGCAGGCAAAAGTTTACTTGGTTCTATGGAACGAATGTATATTTCGGGAAGAAAATGCAATAATGTCCTCCTGCCACTTTTGCAGAAGAATAGGATTTCTGGAGCTTCTCAGTGACAGAGCCCCACGTGGGAGTTACCATCGATAGTCAAGGTATAACGGAGGCAACCAAGATAGCATGGAGAGGAATGCGTGAAATCGTCGGTGAGGATTGAAATGGTTTGCGAACGGAAAATTGTCCTCGATTTCGCGTTTTCCGTTGCCATGCCAACGTCAGAGATCAGGCGAGAGCTGCCGGATCGATATTACTAAAGTTAGGGTAGAAAGGCGGGAAGAATTTTGGCCAGAGAAAAACGAAGACCTCAGACAGGACTAATGTGGACACCAGCGGTGGTTGATACCACGCAATAGTAATCGGAAATGTACCTAGATCGACCCCAGAGCTAGCTGCCATACGACAGTGATAACCCCTGAACTAAGCAAGCCGGGTATTTATCTCCCGAACGCAATTGCACAGCTTACTGTCAATAATGTGATAGGAAAAACATTCATAAGAAATTGATCTAGTGATAATCACCACATTCGTCACTGTTTAAAGAAAATTCAGGTCCATCATAATTCCTGCGTTGTTTATATCTGGGGCTTTCAGACAGTCGCAACTGTAGTGGTTCGTTCTCAACAGCATCTTCAACCGAGAGAGTTGAACCTGGAATAGACTCAGAAACAACGGCATTTGTGATGGGTATTTCAGGGGTGGAAACGTACATTAGACACAAGTTGATCCATGCGCGTGACTCAGATGCATCATCCTAATCGAGTGTACGACACACTCCAGTGCTGAAGTTATTCAGCACAATCCCCCGAGAAGATCCAAGGCCACTCCCACGATAATACACGATTCCAGCCAATTCCTGGCAAAGCATGCTGTTTCGGAGAACGCGGTTTATGAACACCTTAGCTAGACTGCTCCCAGCTGTTGAATGCTTAGAATTTCGATACTGCAGTGAGACGTTATCCATGTCATTTTACGCTAATTTTCGGTACTAGGAAACGTTTAGCCGCCCATTTTCGTATTTGACGTTGTAGTGAGCACCAGCATCAGTGGCGAAACGATTAAATCCGTCCATCGCCATATGCTGGGGACGAAGTGGATCAGAATCGGTTAGCGACCTGGTCAATAACTGTGGAAAACGTGAGAAGGTTTCACGGGGTTGTTCTTCGAAGTAATTGGTCTTTAAAAAATAAGTGTAATTTAAGTGTCAGAGATTTTAATAAGTAAAAGCAATTTGTCCAGCAGGGTGTGTGGACATCATCTGCAAATAATTAGTACATCAACGCCACGCCACGCGATAGGCTTGTAAGTTTCGTTCGAATTTGTTTGAGTGGATTTTTGTTAAATCTCATATATTAACTGGCGTTTAGTGACAGAGGATCGTCTGAATTTTCTAGGGATCCCGGCCGCAACCACGCTTTCTTGTTTGTTCGTTCTGTACGCGCGCTTCTGTGTACGCATGCTACAAAAGACTTGATGCGAACCCGACGTCACTTTCTCCGGCCGAACAGCTAATTCCACGTGGCCAATGCTCGTTCTTTTCCATGCTATTCCATCGATTACTTCATTATACAAGGCCTTTCCACGTACACCTTTATTTTATTATAGTAAAACTTGCCCGAAGGCTCCACGCACTGTTGACTTGGCACGCTGACGAGGGTCGCGGAGCGGTTTGTAGCCCACCTAGTGCTCTTTGACTTTCTTCGCTTGGTTGTTGCCGCCAACATCATCAAATACTGAAGAAAACATGAGTAGCTTACGAACCCTATCGCACTCTTTTAGTTTGACGTCTGCTGGAACCATATCCGAGTTGCCTTTCAAAAATGCTGTTCTGAGTTATTAGTGGACGTGAGTCGGGCACATTCCCATTCGTCCACCACACTGCGAATTTACTACAAACTGTTAACATCAAAGCTTGTGTTTTGGGGTGGGTAACGTGGTTCTGCTCGCAGCTGTATAATAAATCCTTTCAACTTCAATACGGTAGGCTAAATCCCCTGGTCAGTACCGTTGGAGACGACCTTCGACTTGTGAAGATCGACTGGATTTTCCGTTGACACACGTGCTCTCTGGCGGCTGGCGTGCGGTTGCGTTGAGGGTACCCTTAACCAAATGCCCCAGGGTCTTTAGTTGTCGCAGTAAGGCCTGCTTAGGGGGTATATGTATTGATTGTAATTTATAGCCGGACAACGTGTAATATCTTTGTTTTAATGCGTGAATAAGTAGTCGCAGTAAGGCCTGCTTAGGGGGTATATGTATTGATTGTAATTTATAGCCGGACAACGTGTAATATCTTTGTTTTAATGCGTGAATAAGTACGTTGTCCCTGGTACTGGTTTTATTACAGTTTCGTTGCCCAACGTGCTGCGTCAGTACCACTGCGTAGATGTTGGTTCTAGGTTTAACCTAAGTATATTGCCGATCACTGTTGCGTGTTCCTAACTAACACAACTGGCATCGCGGTGAATATAATTCTGAGAATGGTTTTTTCCATTTAGAGAATCGGAACATGCACTGAAGTTCACGGGAGACTGGAGATTACTCGAAACGCTTTGAAATTTCGTTCACTGCTCGTGAAGTTGTGAATGAGGAGATGTGAACGCCACAGTCCTTCACGGTCACTGGCAAGGATGCGTAAGCTTTGATTAAAAACCTGGCATTTACTCATTCACTTCCGTAGGCATCCTTCGGTATCTGTTACTCAAGCACGTTCAGTCTGCTCAATCTGAATTCACTAAGAAAATAGCCAAGAAATCCCTGTGTTCACTTTTCCGTATCAAGTTCGAGTAGCAAGATGTAATTTCGGTTATCAACTACAAATATCAGCCAAGAGATCGATTAATCGCAGGAGTCCATGCACTTAGTCTTCGACAAAAGCTGTAACTACTGAAGGAGGCATTATTCCAACCTGCAAGAGCTTTTGCCAAAAATTTCCTCATGTCAACCCCACAATGTATGATGAACTAACTTCGTTACACAGTGCTGTCAATGCTGGGAAGCAGACACACCAAATAGACTCCATATCAAAATAATCATGAGATAATTGCTGCAGTGGAACCACCTCATTCTAACCCGAATTACATCCAGCATTGGGACGACCGTCAGTCATGTGGTCATGAAAATTCCCGAATTTCGTGTACATTACGCAATTCTTGATGACATGAATTTGGCCTGATATGTCACCCTTATGCAGGCTGTCGTAATTCGAAGACGTGTTTAGTCCGCATCCCTTCTGAACAGCAAAATCTCGTGAAAAGTAATATTACTGGACCTATCGGACGATAACCTGTGTGTTCGACCAGTAAGTGAATACGGGGCAACATTCTCCAGTGGAGAGGCGGAAGGATGTTCTGATTATTCCAGCGGTGCAGAAGTAGAGTAATTGAATTAGGTCAAATCCAGAGCAAGTTTCAACGCAATGGTGACAACATCTAAAATTTATGCAGTTCAGATATTCATCTTTCAAGTACAAACTTTATTCCTTACTTCCAATAGTGGAATACGACATTGGTAGTGAAAAGTAGACTCCGTGAACATCACCACATATGTCATAGTTCTAGCGGACGTCGGAACTGTTATAAATTTTCCGTTGTATGTCCTGAGACGTTGAGACAGACTCAAATGTGGTGGTTCGTTTTCAGCTGAATTATTAGTCCGGGGATTTATACCTGCGGTGGACTGAGAAACATTGGCCTCAGTAATGAGCACAGCAGAGATGGAAGGAGATAAGTTTCAAGAAAGTTGACCAACACGTCTAGGGTAAACAAACTTACAATCCAAATCAAGGATACAACTGTGGTAGTTTGAAATACGCGTAAGCAATCAAGAATGCACCTGGCTCGAATCCAGAGCCAGTTTCTGCACAATGATGAGAACGCAGCAAATGATCCAACGAGATGGTGATGTAATCCGTATTACGCGCGGGCTAATTAGTCACGCAGATAAACAACGATGGCACAGAGTTCGGTCACATGAGTACAATCACTACAGCAGCAGGTTCGTGCAGCTAGGCCACTGAGCGCAATCCTTCGAGATGATCGAAGGTCACTCCCACGGCACTACCCAACTCCCGCCAATTCCAGCCCAAGCATGTTGGTTCGGAGAATGCGGTTTTTGAACACTCTAGCTGGACTGCTTCAAGTTGTTGATTGGCTGAAATTTTGATACCGCATTAAGAATTTATCCACACCATTCTGTAGTCTTTCCGGATAGACTGGATTGCGCTTCGTAGAAAACGCACAGAATTCTCAGCGGCACTGTTGGATTGAGGATGTCTCGGTGCAGTGAGCAGATGTCGATATCCTACTTTCTCAGCCAGTCTTCAAACTTCTGCGCAGTGAAATGAGTGCCATTGTCGGTGACTAACGCAGATGGTACTCCTTCCCGACTGAACGTTTTTCGCAATGTAATCAGAGTGAAGTCCGCAGTTGCTGACGACGTAGAAATAAACTTCCAGCCGAACGTGAATATGAATCAAGTGTAATCAAAGCAAAGTATGCACTTAAGAATGGACCACATAAATCAGCATGCATTCGTTGCCAGGCTTTACAAGCCATTTGGCGAGGGTGTCCATTGTGATGGTCGCAAATGCGGTTTGCGTGTTCACCGAGCATGATGTTTAGAAACGTTACGCATGTCAGCCTTAAACTCTTGTCGCCAACAAGACACATGGGCAAGGACTTCACAGTTTTAGGTTGCAAATGTCCGGAGTATAAGTTATCTAGTGCCGCGGATTGTAATGTGGGAAAGATAAAAATTCTATCACCAAGAAAATAATCCCTCTGGATTAACAGACAGGTTCTTATCGACGTTTGTAGACATGAAATGCCTATTCGTATCATACAACTTAATACTCAACTGTGTACCCTTCTTTTGTTATATGTAGTTAGTGTTAGGCCGTAGTTATTTATCTATAGCCCACACCACTGCACTACGTAACACTGGTGAGCCCCCGACGTGACCGTCCATTCGTTTGTTCTGTAACACATCGAATCACTTTTGAACTTTATCGAACGCGCATTTCACACATTAGGTTCGTTTTTGCATTCTACTCACTTGGATTTGAACATTTCAATTCATATAGACATTCCATTTTTGTGGTGTTCATCCTCTCATTTACTGCGCTTTTTACTGACGAAGTCCAGTGTCACTCAACTAGCCGATAGTTCGGTTAGTCTTATTGGTGTACACCTCGCTACATTCTGGAGCAATGACCCTGCTGTTTGGTTTAGGCTTGCTGAAGTTCAGTTTGAGACTAGACGTATTACACATTCTTACACCGTGTTTTCTCACGTCGTCTCGGCGTTACCCATCAAGATTGTACAAGAGATTAGAGATGCCATCTGTATCCATCAAAGCATTATGAGCATCTCGAGGCTACATTACCGAAGCGCACCATAGAATCTGAACAGAAGCGATTCGAACGACTGATAAGCGGTAAAAAAACTCGGTGATCGAAAGCCCTCCTAACCTCTGACACGCTTGTCACAAATATTGGACGGACGGTCCATGGACGGAGCATTATTTCGACAACTATTTCTAAAACGTCTTTCAACTCTTGTTTGCGCCATCTTGCTCCCACGTCAGAGAATGCCTTTGCCGGAATTAGCTGATCTCGCGGACGAGATAATCAATATTCCCAACACTCCGCAAGTCAGTTCGGTTGCTACAACACCACAAGATTTCTTAACGCACGTCCTTTGCCACCAAATCGAGCTGCTAAACAGCAGTTTGGGAGAAGCTTCAGTTAAATCAAGAGTCGCGTAATCCGCAGTCACAGTCGTCCACGTCCTACATGCTCGCCAGTACATGAGACATGAGGTTCTAAAAAACGTCACCGTAACCTCTGCTGGTATCACATCCAGTTCGGAACCAAGGCTTGTAAATGCACTCCATTATGTCGTTTACATCGAACGAATTCATCGTTGGGAAAATATCAGGTCAATCGGTATTGGCGACGACGTCATCTGGCACCGCACTACCAATCAGATATTTTTGATAGGCTCCGAGGCAGAGATTAGTGTCATACCGCCTACTCCACGTGAGAAGATGCAAGTGAACAAGAAGCTTGTCTGACCGCCGCCAATAATACGGTAATCAATACATATGGACATGTCTTTGACACTGAATATTGGACTTCGACGTTCATTCCCGTGGATATTCACAATGGCTGACGTTCCTAGAGCTATCATTGGTGCTGATTTCCTCTTGCATTTCAACCTCCTGCTGGATCTGAAGAACCATCGATTGATTGATGTTGTTACCAACCAGGTAATCAATGGTTTTCACGCCTCTGGTCCAGTGATCAGCCCAGTTCATTTACCACAAAGTCGACAAGATGAGTACAATCAACTCTTAAACCAGTTTCCAAACCTTACGCAGCCGAATTTCCGCGACACAGAACTCAAACACAGCGTCGCTCATCACATTTTGACGAATAGCCCGCCGGTATATGCTTGTCCCAGACGTCTCAACACTCAAAAGTTGCAACAGGCGAGAGACGAATTTCAACATATGCTGCAACTCGGGATAATTCGACCGTCAAAGAGTGAGTACGCATCACCACTGCACATGGTGCCTGAAGAACGACAACGATGGCGACCGTGTGGTGACTATCGAACGTTGAATAACGTGACAATGCGCAACCGATGTCCGTTGCCTCACATTCGTGACTTCACCGCGACCCTCCACGGTAAACGAAGTTATTCCCCACTTAGATAATGTCGTGCCTACCATCACATTCCCGTTGAACCAGATGACATTAAAAGACTGCAATCACAACTCCATTCGGCCTCCTTTGAATTTATTCGCATGCCATTTTTGTCGCGAAACGCAGCTCAAACGTTCCAACGGTTTATTCATCAGGTACCTAACGATTTTGACTCTTGCTTTTGTTTACCTGAATGATATATTAGTTGCAAGTGACAATCAGCAAGAACATTTGAATCATCTTCGGTTGATTTTTGAACTACTGCAAGACCATGGTATCGTCTTAAACCCCGACAGATGTTTGTGCTGACAATCACGCGTAAACTTTTTTGGTCACACTCTTGACTGTCGCGGTATCACCCATCGCTTGACAAGTTAGACGCGATTACTGATTTTCCAACTCCAACTTCCACGAAGCAATTCCGCCGGTTTCTGGGAATGGTAAATTTTCACAGAGGTTTCAACCCGATGATGCTGCTACCATGTTGCCCCTAACCAATCTTTTGTGCTCGGAGAATGACAACTTGGAGCTGAAAAAACAAGAAATTAGAACCTTGGGAAAAATCGAGCGCGCCCTTGCTAACGTTACGGCTTCTGAACCACATACAACCCAACCCAATCTTGTCCATATCCACAGACGCCTCAAATTCTGCCGTTGGGGCCGTCCTACATCAACATGTGGATGGAGTATCGCAACCACTCGCATTTTCTCTCGAAAACTACAACCTTTGGTAGGGAGTTGCTAGCTATTTTTCTTGCTATCAGACATTTTCAACATTTAGTTGAAGGCAGAAACTTTTGTATTTATACAGGATCACAAACCGTTAGTATACGCATTATCTACTAATTCTGCGAAATACTCTCCCAGAGAAATTCGTCAGCTAGATTACGTTTCTCAGTTTTCGACTGACATTCGTTTCACATCTGGCTCCTCTCAATATCGTAGCAGACACATTATCAGACCCGGTATTGACGCCATTCACACTGCTGCTACGATCGACTTTGTTAAAATGCTACGAGACAAAAGAACGACCCTGAATGACTAGAACATTCGCGATCATCTACTGTGCTCAAATTACAAACACTTCCTCTTCACAATTCCCCAGGTACTATTGTTTGTGATGTCTCCCAAATTTTCCCAGACCATTCGTACCACTACCCCTTCGTCGAACAGTTTTTAACGCCCTTCATAACCTGTCACATCCTAGCGTACGCACCACTACGAAACTAATTTGTGATCGTTTCGTATGGCCCAGTATCAACACAGACGTTCGTGATTGGACGAGGACCTGTATCCCATGTCAACGTTCTAAGGTAACTCGCCATACAATCACCCCAATCGGCACATTCACCATTCCCGATGCACGATTTAGCCATATTCACATAGACCTTGTTGGCCCATTGCACCCTCGCAAGATTGTACACATATTTTAACTTGTGTTGATCGATTTACTCGATGGCCCGAGGCTATACCTATCAAGGACACCACCGCAACTACCATCGCTCGCTCACTTTTAGAAAGATGGATATCTGTCTTTGGTGTCCCAACCATCATTACAACGGACCGTGGAAAACAGTTCGAATCACAACTTTTTCACGCCCTCACAAATCTCATCGGCACAAAGCATTCCAGGACAACAGCGTATCATCCGTGTGCTGAATATCCTCGTTAAACAACTTCGTCGTCAAATTTAGACTGCGTTGAAGGCACATGAGGACCCAACGCATTGGACGGAACGTCTACCCATCGTTCTTCTAGGAATTCGTTCAGCTGTCAAGCAAGTTATCGGTCATTCTTCTGCCGAACTTGTGTCTGGCACTACCTTACGCTTACCAGGACAAGTCGTACCTTCATCTAAAGCGAATGAATACATCAATCCTTCAAGCTACGTTCAGCGTCTCAAGGAACATATGAGTAGTGTCCAGCCTCCTGATACGCGACAACACACTCGACGGTCATTCCTCCCTTCGGACATGATGTCATGTACACACGTTTTTGTTCGGAACGACACCGTTAAACCACCTTTACAACCCCCATATGACGGTCCATTTCTGGTGATAAAACGCAGCCCAAAATATTTCACCATACAGAAGGGCAATCGCACCAACATCATTTCACTGGATCGTCTGTAACCCGCACATATTGAGAATGACTCATCTCGAACATCACCAAAAATCTGTATGACGTAACAGCAACCCGAATCACGTATCAGTGTTGCTGTAAAAGAAGAAACACATGGAAACACCCGTGATTACCACGAAATCAGGAAGACGCGTACGATTCACTGACCGTCTACTGTACTATTAACAGGCATAGATAGATCGCATTTTATTTTATTTTTATTTTGAAGGCCAAAAATGCTGGTGGGGCTAGTGTAACGGTTCAGTATTCCTGTGCTAAACCGGATGTCTCAATCCGCGTCATTCATTCGCTTCACATCTGGTCAGGAGACCACATGTTAACTGTCTCGCTCACTCACATATCCCTGGCCTATTCTCAAGGCCACAGACACATCACGCGCTCCACAGGCCAGTGCGTGATTCAGCAGTCCCTGTCTACTCTGCACGCACAGGCTCCGCCAGGCGTATTTCACCTTCACTCACTCGACAGACAGTGACCCCTTTTTGCCTCAACACTGCGAGGGGCAAGGCCACATGCACGCACACGCGCGCATCGACTGAGCCAACTCACGCGCGTTAACACACGCATGTGACGCACGCACATGAAGGCGACTAAACTCGCAGAGACACAACTTCTCCCACCAATTTTGAACGGTGATCAAGTCAACAACACGCAAACCAACGGACACGAGGACGTGAGCTACACCACAACTGTACAGCTCCACATCGCATCCACGTGATCCTGTCCCTGCAACACAGCATACATCTGGATATTGTTATCCACACTGTTATCAATCTGGACATTATTTTGTATTGTACGTGAGTCTCCTGGCTTGTCTATTTTCTAATCATTTTCCTGTTTATGCCTATTCGTATTATACAACTTAATACTCAACTGTGTACCCTTCTTTTGTTATATGTAGTTAGTGTTAGGCCGTAGTTATTTATCTATAGCCCACACCAATGTACTACGTGACACTGACTTAAGGTCATTCGCGTAGCTATGCACTGCAGGTAAAGGTTGGGGCGCAATATAGTTGGACGCATTGGTTCGTACAATGGCTTGAGACACTTGAAGTTCAGTAACCCTGCAGTGGCCACTTCAGTGCATCAAGGCTCGTGCAGTGCCGCTAGTTGTTCAGGCAAGCAGGCACGCCTAGAGCAATCCCGGTGCAAGTGGTGATTCCCCTTGTAACCTTCACTGTCTATACCCCTTTGGACAACGGATCAGGCACCACCCAAGTGAAACTGAACTTCTTAGATCGCCTAGGTATCTCAGGCAACGCTTCGACTCTATCCATTACGACGATCAACGGGACTGAAAACAACATATTGTACGAGTGCCAGGCTGAATCTGAGGTCCCTAGATGGAGATGAGACGGTTACCGTCGATAACGCTTACTCCGTTGATGACTTACCCATGAGACCTATTAGTTCCATCAAGAGAGAAGCCAGTAAGTGGGCACACCTGCTGGACGTTACATTCGGTGAGAATAAGAATGGTCACTACTTTCCTTTATTCTGTCGTGCCTGAGGCACATTGGATCCTAGATCAAAGGCTAGGGGGACGTAGACAGCCATACGCGGTGAGGACTCTATTCGGTTGGATGTTGTGCGGACCTTTGACTAGAGAATGCCAGACGAAGGCGTCTGTTAACTGGCTTTCACAGGACGTTTCTACGTTGACGGACCAGATTCGTGCCTTATATGATGCTGAGTTCAATGATATGTCACCGAATGGCCCCACACTCTTCCAGGGGGATTCGGTGGCTTTATCACTAGTACAGTCGTCCGCGCTGAACGAAAACGGGCATTATGAAGTGCCCTTTCTGATAGTTGTGAACAGTGGTGGTGTCGTTCGTAGCTCGGGTTGATGGTTTTGGTATTGGTATGTTCGCCGAGCTTGGCATTTAGGTTGCAAACGTTTCATCACCAAACGAGGTGACATCATCAGTGCGTAAGTGTTTCAGCGTATAGTTTTTGAGCGTGGAGGTTGGTGAAGTGCGATGGATGCCTGCTCTTATATAGCAGAGTGAGTTGACCTTCTGACCTGAGTTCTGGTTGGTCGCTTTCTGTTGTTCATGACCTTTGACCTGATTCACCATTGGTTGATTCTTGATGCATTTGAACTTTGACCCGATGTCCGATTGGTTATTTCCTGTCGTCCTTGAGTCTTTGACCTGGAGTCTGATTGGCTTTTTTGTTGCTGTCGAACTTTGACCCCGAATTTGATTGGTTGGTCCTCGTAAATTGATCGAGTAAGTCATTTCTTCGTTTTGGAATTATATCCGATTGGTTATTTGTTGGCTGGTTTAGACTCGGTCTGATCTGTTCAAGTTGCTCTGTTCAGGTTCCCCGGAGTTTGGGCATTGC